>CM077460.1:11051074-11066074 GCA_039654765.1 Mylopharyngodon piceus
TACTTTTTTTTTAAGTAAAAGGTTTAAAGCACATATATATCTCTAACCAATTTGGTGCATGGATTGCAACGTTGGCCTTTTACACCAAAGGCACATGTATCTACACAACAGAAAGAAGATTTCAACATCAGGGGATGTAGCTCAGTGGCGCATGCTTTGCATGTATGAGGTCCTGGATTCAATCCCCAGCATCTCCAAGCAATGTGGTACTTTCAAGTAAACAATTTTCCTGTTTCTAAAACCTCTGAACCTTATCTGCATGTATTCTATTCTTCTCCATTATCACCTTTACATCTCGAATAAATGGCACCAGTAACTACACAAGAGGCTGTTTGTGCAAACATCAGGGGATGTAGCTCAGTGGTAGAGCGCATGCTTTGCATGTATGAGGTCCTGGGTTTAATCCCCAGCATCTCCAAGCAATGTGGTACTTTCAAGTAAACAATTTTCCTTTTTCTAAAACCTCTGAACCTAATCTGCATGTATTCCGTTCTTCTCCATAATCACCTTTTCATCTTGAAAGGCACATGTAACTCCACAAGTGGAAATCACATGTTCGTCAGCGGATGTAGCTCAGTGGTAGAGCGCATGCTTTGCATGTATGTACTTTTTTTTTAAGTAAAAGGTTTAAAGCACATATATATCTCTAACCAATTTGGTGCATGGATTGCAACGTTGGCCTTTTCCACCAAAGGCACATGTATCTACACAACAGAAAGAAGATTTCAACATCAGGGGATGTAGCTCAGTGGCGCATGCTTTGCATGTATGAGGTCCTGGGTTCAATCCCCAGCATCTCCAAACAATGTGGTTTTTTTCAAGTAAACTGTTTCCTGATTCTAAAACCACTGAACCTTATCTGCATGTATTCCGTTCTTCTCCATAATCACATTTTCATCTTGAAAGGCACATGTAACTACACAAGTGGAAATCACATCTTCATCAGGGGATGTAGCTCAGTGGTAGCGCGCATGCTTTGCATGTATGAGGTCCTGGGTTCAATCCCCAGCATCTCCAAACAATGTGGTACTTTCAAGTAAATGGTTTCCTGAATCTAAAACTGCTTAATCTTATCTGCATGTATTCCGTTCCTCGCAGTTATCACCTTTACATCTCGATAGAGCGCATGCTTTGCATGTATGAGTTCCTGGGTTAAATCCCCAGCATCTCCAAGCAAACTTTGCTTTAAGTAAAAGGTTTAAAGCACATACATATCTCTAACCAATTTGGTGCATGAATTGCAATGTTGGCCTTTAACACCAAAGGCACATGTATCTACACAACAGAAAAAAGTTTTCAACATCAGGGGATGTAGCTCAGTGGTAGAGCACATGCTTCGCATGTATGAGGTCCTGGGTTCAATCCCCAGCATCTCCAAGCAAACTTTGCCTGTAAGTAAAAGGTTTAAAGCACATACATATCTCTAACAAATTTGGTGCATGAATTGCAATGTTGGCCTTTAACACCAACGGCACATGTATCTACACAATAGAAAGAAGTTTTCAACATCAGGGGATGTAGCTCAGTGGTAGAGCGCATGCTTCGCATGTATGAGCTTCTGGGTTCAATCTCCAGCATCTCCAAACAATGTGGTACTTTCAAGTAAATAATTTTCCTGTTTCTAAAACCTCTGAATCTTATCTGCATGTATTCCGTTCTTCTCCATAATCACCTTTTCATCTTGAAAGGCACATGTAACTACACAAGTGGAAATCACTTGTTCGTCAGCGGATGTAGCTCAGTGGTAGAGCGCATGCTTTGCATGTATGTACTTTTTTTTAAGTAAAAGGTTTAAAGCACATATATATCTCTAACCAATTTGGTGCATGGATTGCAACGTTGGCCTTTTACACCAAAGGCACATGTATCTACACAACAGAAAGAAGATTTCAACATCAGGGGATGTAGCTCAGTGGCGCATGCTTTGCATGTATGAGGTCCTGGATTCAATCCCCAGCATCTCCAAGCAATGTGGTACTTTCAAGTAAACAATTTTCCTGTTTCTAAAACCTCTGAACCTTATCTGCATGTATTCTATTCTTCTCCATTATCACCTTTACATCTCGAATAAATGGCACCAGTAACTACACAAGAGGCAGTTTGTGCAAACCTCAGGGGATGTAGCTCAGTGGTAGAGCGCATGCTTTGCATGTATGAGGTCCTGGGTTCAATCCCCAACATCTCCAAACAACGTGGTACTTTCAAGTAAACAATTTTCCTGTTTCTAAAACCTCTGAACCGTATCAGCATGTATTACATTCTTCTCCATTATCACCTTTTCATCTTGAAAGTCAAAGTAAAGTAAAAGGCTTGAATCACATATATATCTCTAAGCAGTTTGGTGCATTATGAGCATTTATTCCAATGTTGGCCTTAACACCTATATATCTTGAATAAAAGGCACATGTAACTAGCCAAAAGTGTGCTCTGCATGCATGAGGTCCTGGGTTCAATCCCCAGCATCTGCAAGCAATATGGTACTTTCAAATACACACTTTTCCTTTTTCTAAAACCTTGTATGTACTTTTAAGTAAACACTTTTCCTGTTTCTAAAACTACTGAACCTTAAGGCAGGAGCACAACAAGCCGACAGTCAGCCGTCGGGAAGTTTTTGTTCGTCGGTCAACTACGTTTTCTCAGTGTGTTCCACACCGTCAGCTGAAGTTGGTCCTCGTCGGCTTTTTTTTGGCCGATTCGACGTGGAATCGGTGTCGCAGCTCGTCGGTCCGTTGGGCGATCTGATCATTCTGATTGGCTGTTCAGCTACTGCCACCTGCTGGTACGGAAAGGCATTTCATCTTTTGCAGACGCAGAACGGACGTGCTACTTGGCTGTCGGCTGTCGAGCGTCGGTTTGGTGTGTCAGAGCAACTTTGGACCCAGATGCTGCCGACTTGAGCCAACCCCGCAGTTTGCTTTCGTCACCACTAGTTCGTCGGCGTCGGCTTGGTGTGTTCCTGCCTTTATTTGCATGTATTCCAATGTTGGCCCTTGTCAACAATATATATCTAAGAAAAGGCACATGTAACTACAAAAGGAAAAACTTATCAACGTCAGGGGAGGTAACTCAGTGGTAGAGCGCATGCTTCACATGTACTAGGTCCAAGGTTCAATCCCCAGCCTCTCCAAGCAATGTTGAACTTTTAAGTAAACGGCCTATATTACATACACATCTTGCTTAAAAGGAACTTATATTTAAACAAGAGAAAAACATTAAACAATACAGGGGATGTATCTCAGTGGTAGAGCACATGCTTTGTATGTATGAGGTCTTGGGTTCAATCCCCAGCATTATTTTAATCTGGGACTAGCCTTAAGCCTTGTCTGTGAAACCAGGCCTTTGTGAAGGATTTTAACTGTTAAAATAAAAGAAATATATAAAATAGATGTATGGTTTACGCTTACGATTCCTTGTTTATTTGAGATGTAAGTTACAGTACAATGTTATTTGAAATGTAGTCTCGCGTAGCCAGACCTTCAGACTGACGGCAGAAGGTCTGGACTCTATCACAGCTTTCATTGGCCAAGGACTGCCCAAGAGGACATTTGACTGACATGTAACGCAACCAATCACAGTTCGTTTTGTTCCGCATCATGCTTAAGGGCGTGAAAATGTAAAGTTGATGCTCCTACAATAACAGACCGGGGTGCATCTAATAAATTATTCACTCAAGAATGCTGTGCAAGTTTACTGCAACAATGGAGCCGCGAACTTCACATACTTTTGAAAATCCAGTGCTTAGTTGATCCTGATAAGTGCTCATTGTCACAGTTGTAAACACAACAGCATTCTTCTTCCACGAGGGGGTTTGGCGTCACAGCATTTGTTTCCAGGTGGACCATTAAAGAACGCGACACACGCGTCTCCCGGACATCCTGTAGAATTCAACCAACCAGATGACGACTTCGAAAATCCTGAAGTGTTTTCAGTTAAGTGTGCCATATGCATCAGACGTTCAGCCAACGGTCTGTGACTATCTGAAATGTATAGCTTGTATATTGACCATTGCATTGTATAGCAATAATTTGTATTCATCATTCTATTAAAGAAACCAATAAATTCCAACAATTGCCATCACTTCTCCTTTGTTGAATAACTTTATTAGAAATAAAACTAGGAAAAGATGTTGTACACTTACACAAGTCAAATTTTGGTTTTAAAGATAGAGAGATAAAAGTTGTCATTACTAAACAAAGTTTGAATATTGTGCATTTGAATATTGTGCATTTACTGAATCTTTAATTCATCAATTGTGAGTAAAAATATTTCCTTTAAAATGTATTTAAAATAATTTCATAGCAATTTAACTTTCAAACAGTAGTGTAGGCTATCTAAAGCTAAGGTAAACTAGACCAAATGAACTGAGGTTTAGAAAGATGAATTTACTTTGTACATGGTGTGTAGTTCCTGTTTAATTTTCTGTTTCTATATCCTTCTGTATAGGCCTACATTCTATTATCTAGGCTATAAACTTTATGCGCCAGAAAACAAGCGCACCGCCATCTTTATAATTATCTTTGAACTTCCGTTTTTGCGGTAGCTCTATGGCAACGCTGTCAAAGAATAATTAGCTGGTGAAGTCGATTTACTTGTTGTAGAGTTAATGAAAGTTATCGTGAGCATTGTAATGTTTAAAACAGATGTCTTAACAAATGTCAGCAGACCGGGAAGATTTTAACGAGCAGTTCATTCATAAATGCGTAAGATCGCTGTGGAAATACAAACAGGAAGACAAAAGACAATGAGCGCAGCGCTGAAAAAGGGGCGGGGTTACATTAGGTCTATAACCAACTGTTTGTTTTAATTTTAAAAAGTCACTTGTGAAAATGCTTTTTTATTATTTATTTATGTTTTTGTTTTGTTTTCATAAATAATATTTTTTGAGTACAAACAATTTAGTAACAAGGCGAATTAACATTCAGCATTTCTGAATGTCCCAGTTACCCGCCCGCTCAACAGTACATTGGCGTCAGTTGACGGACTGTCTAGTTAAAACCTTTTTTATAGGCTCTTTTGTGGAAGAAAACCGTTAGCACCTTAACTAACTGAATATCAAGCCAACTAACTGGAAATGGCAAGCGATACCAACACCTCTTCTTGGAAAACAACCGTTATAATCAGCACCTCACCTCAGGTTGGTTTTCCGTGTTTACGTTGGATGGCTAAAATGCTTGCTGTTAAAGTTCATAGGTTGTAGTTGTTATAGCTTTGAGGAAAATATTGTTTTTCTGTTTTTGATTTTACTATTTTGATTTACTGACTGACTGAAGCATGCTTATTTATGCGTTTATCTGCTTATTTTGTATTATCTTCGCAGTGTGATGAACCCTCACAGATACTTTTAGCGCAGCAGCACAGGATTCGCCGCTCGGACAGCATTTTGTCCTCTTCTTTTGTTTTCCCCTTGTCAGGTAGAAATTAGTTCAATTTCATAAGTAAATTTAATCCTTTATAGATGTCCTACTGGATTTTGTGCTGCAGTGTGCAGAAGCTTCCGCCAGTTAAGAATTGCAGTCCATCACAATGTAGAAAACGATGGCAACAAGAAATTGCAACAAATAGAAGTATATACAGGTGCTGGTCATATAATTAGAATATCATCAAAAAGTTGATTTATTTCACTAATTCCATTCAAAAAGTGAAACTTGTATATTATATTCATTCATTACACACAGACTGATATATTCAAATGTTTATTTCTTTTAATTTTGATGATTATAACTGACAACTAAGGAAAATCCCAAATTCAGTATCTCAGAATATTAGAATATTACTTAAGACCAATACAAAGAAAGGATTTTTAGAAATCTTGGCCAACTGAAAAGTATGAACATGAAAAGTATGAGCATGTACAGCACTCAATACTTAGTTGGGGCTCCTTTTGCCTGAATTACTGCAGCAATGCGGCGTGGCATGGAGTCAATCAGTCTGTGGCACTGCTCAGGTGTTATAAGAGCCCAGGTTACTCTGATAGTGGCCTTCAGCTCTTCTGCATTGTTGGGTCTGGCATATCGCATCTTCCTCTTCACAATACCCCATAGATTTTCTATGGGGTTAAGGTCAGGTGAGTTTGCTGGCCAGTTAAGAACAGGGATACCATGGTCCTTAAACCAGGTACTGGTAGCTTTGGCACTGTGTGCAGGTGCCAAGTCCTGTTGGAAAATGAAATCTGCATCTCCATAAAGTTGGTCAACAGCAGGAAGCATGAAGTGCTCTAAAACTTCCTGGTATACGGCTACGTTGACCTTGGACCTCAGAAAACACAGTGGACCAACACCAGCAGATGACATGGCACCCCAAACCATCACTGACTGTGGAAACTTTACACTGGACCTCAAGCAACGTGGATTGTGTGCCTCTCCTCTCTTCCTCCAGACTCTGGGACCCTGATTTCCAAAGGAAATGCAAAATTTACTTTCATCAGAGAACATAACTTTGGACCACTCAGCAGCAGTCCAGTCCTTTTTGTCTTTAGCCCAGGCGAGACGCTTCTGACGCTGTCTGTTGTTCAAGAGTGGCTTGACACAAGGAATGCGACAGCTGAAACCCATGTCTTGCATACGTCTGTGCGTAGTGGTTCTTGAAGCACTGACTCCAGCTGCAGTCCACTCTTTGTGAATCTCCCCCACATTTTTGAATGGGTTTTGTTTCACAATCCTCTCCAGGGTGCGGTTATCCCTAATGCTTGTACACTTTTTTCTACCACATCTTTTCCTTCCCTTCCCGCTCTATTAATGTGCTTGGACACAGAGCTCTGTGAACAGCCAGCCTCTTTTGCAATGACCTTTTGTGTCTTGCCCTCCTTGTGCAAGGTGTCAATGGTCGTCTTTTGGACAACTGTCAAGTCAGCAGTCTTCCCCATGATTGTGTAGCCTACAGAACTAGACTGAGAGACCATTTAAAGGCCTTTGCAGGTGTTTTGAGTTAATTAGCTGATTAGAGTGTGGCACCAGGTGTCTTCAATATTGAACCTTTTCACAATATTCTAATTTTCTGAGATACTGAATTTGGGATTTTCCTTAGTTGTCAGTTATAATCATCAAAATTAAAAGAAATAAACATTTGAAATATATCAGTCTGTGTGTAATGAATGAATGAATATAATATACAAGTTTCACTTTTTGAATGGAATTAGTGAAATAAATCAACTTTTTGATGATATTCTAATTATATGACCAGCACCTGTATAGGCCAATGGCAACTGTGACAGAGAACATGCGCCGCAAGTCAGAACTGTCATTATGCACATGCGCATTACATCCACTTTCAGCTTGGGAAATTTAAAGGACGTAACGTTAGTTCACATCGCTGCGAAGATATTCGAGATATGTGGGAGAGGTAAATCTTGGATTCTCTTCCTCCTTTTTCACTGTCAGTGTGGATAGATATTTGTTCGTGTCTAATCATGAAAGTAAACTTTATAAATATTGATTTGTTTACTTAAACATAATGTAACCTATATAGAGTGCTGCAGTGATTACAGTTTTTTGTAGGCCAACCCGAAAGTTAGCATCACCCTGGTTCTCTGGACAAAAACCCAATAGGATCTTTTTCCCATTGACTTTTGGATTTTTGCAGAAAAATAAATTCTGTGACCAAAAAAAATAAAAATTTTTTGATTCTCACAATAATCTTCACAAAAGTGATACATTTTGAACCACAACATTTTGGCAGAACTTGTGAATAGTTAAACCTAGGATGAAGGCTATAGCTAGTCTCATTTAGATGTTAGCAAACGCATTTTTCAAGACAAATAAAAAATGTTAAAGGCAAGGCAATTTTATTAATATAGCACATTTTATACACAAAGGTAATTCAAAGTGCTTTACATAGAAAAGGAATTCAAAATATAGCTGCAAGCAGCGATGGCGGGCCCAAGCCTGGTTGCACTGCCAACCCGGTGGCTTTAGGGCAACTGTACACGGCGGGCAATAGGCATTTAAAACGGGTAAACATAAAATGACTGTCAAAGTTATTTGAATACACCACATTTACTGCAGCAGTAGGTGCCCAAATGATCACAAACCACAACAGCCACATCCATGAGATCGTTTAAATGTAGATGAATTTCATGTTATAGAATATCATAGGTCAATTTCAAATGAGTGCAGAATATCATCCTAATCTGCCATGTCTGTGTTTTTCTCAGACAACCTCTACAAAAGTCCAGAGCAAATTACACACTGTTATTTGTGCAAATTCAACAGTGCTCTGTAATCCAGTTGGCCCTATTTATTAATTTTATAATTTTATTTTTTCATCATACAATACATATTGAAATTAAATGAAAGCATGCTTTTGGTGCATAAGATTGGTGCACAAACAATAGCTCATGGAGGTCAAAAAACACATGAAGAGAAGTGTTAGGATAATACAACATCAGCAATCGCAGACATTCGCATTAAAGGGTTAGTTCACCCAAAAAATTAAAATAATGTCATTAATTACTGACCCTCATGTCATTCTACACCTGTAAGACCTTTGTTCATCTTCGGAACAAAAATTAAGATATTTTTGATGAAATCCGATGGCTCAGTGAGGCCTCTATTGAGAGCAAACTCACCATCTCCTCTCAAGATCCATAAAGGTACTAAAAACATATTTAAAACAGATCATGTGACTACAGTGGTTCAACCTTAATATTATAAAGCGACGAGAATACTTTCTATGCGCTAAAAAACAAAATAACGAATTTTCAACAATATCTAGTGATGGCCGATTTCAAAACACTGCATTGAAGCTTCACAAATCTTTTGGCTCACCTATCAAACTGCCAAACTGCTGAAATCATTTGACTTTGGCGCTCCGAACCACTGATTCGAAACAAAAGATTTGTGAAGCTTCAAGTAATAATAATTGTAACTCAAATGACATTTAGAAAACTAGTTCATCAATAAATGGTTAATCAGAAAAAGGGTTAAAGACCACTAATCAAGATTGTAAAACACACACACACACACACACACAGAGAGAGACCCACACACACACACACACACACACACACACACACACACAGAGAGAGAGACTGTGAGAGTGAGGGGGGAGGGGGGAAGGGGAAGGGGAAGGGGAAGGGGGGGACTACAGAGAGAGAGAGGCAGAGAGAGTGTGAAAAATCCACATTCAAACCAAAATATCTGACTTCCTGTTGGTCGGAGCTAATGAGTGTAAATTAGAAAGTTGTCCGGCTTAATGAGAACAATATGTGTACCGAGTTTGGTGACTGTAAGTTAAACTAACCCCCCACTTTTGTCAAAAGGTGGCACTATAGGAGCTAAGGAGGCCCTCCTCCCCGGCCATTTCTAAGGCTTTGCCCATGTCTACTGGATGACAATCCTGACATGTGTGTCGAGTTTCATGCAATTTGAAGCATGCTAAGAATCTCAAAAGCATCCATAACAAATATTGAATTTTGATCTGTTGCTATGGCAACAGTGCTTGAAAAATATCAAAAATCTTTTCACAGGTCTACATTTGCCATGTCTTGACATTATTCTAATGAAGTTTAAAGGAAATGGGGTAAAAAATAAAAGGGTGATCTCAAAGCATTTTGAAAGTGACACACTTCCTGTTGCCGGTTGGTGGCGCTATAACTTTGACTCACAATAGTCACATCCATGTGATCAGCCTCCTACAACGAACACACAGCTGAATTTTCATAAAAGTCAACTAATGTATGCAGAAGTTATAACACACTTCCTGTCTCCCTTTTCTCGCCATAAATTTGTTGCCTCGCCACGGCCAAACCGTTCGAGATATCAAAAATCTACTTGCAATTAGCATCCTCAATGTCTTGACTTCATGCTGACCGAGTTTGGTGGTGATCGGATTAATCGCCTAGGAGGAGTATATCAAATTCCAGAGCATGCGTTTTTCAAACAACCCATAATAGCCGACTTCCTGTTAAGCTGCCGTATAACTTAGAGCACGAAAGTTGTTAGGCCCGATGAGGTCTACAGGTGCTGGTCATATAATTAGAATATCATCAAAAAGTTGATTTATTTCACTAATTCCATTCAAAAAGTGAAACTTGTATATTATATTCATTCATTACACACAGACTGATATATTTCAAATGTTTATTTCTTTTAATTTTGATGATTATAACTGACAACTAAGGAAAATCCCAAATTCAGTATCTCAGAAAATTAGAATATTGTGAAAAGGTTCAATATTGAAGACACCTGGTGCCACACTCTAATCAGCTAATTAACTCAAAACACCTGCAAAGGCCTTTAAATGGTCTCTCAGCCTAGTTCTGTAGGCTACACAATCATGGGGAAGACTGCTGACTTGACAGTTGTCCAAAAGACGACCACTGACACCTTGCACAAGGAGGGCAAGACACAAAAGGTCATTGCAAAAGAGGCTGGCTGTTCACAGAGCTCTGTGTCCAAGCACATTAATAGAGAGGCGAAGGGAAGGAAAAGATGTGGTAGAAAAAAAGTGTACAAGCAATAGGGATAACCGCACCCTGGAGAGGATTGTGAAACAAAACCCATTCAAAAATGTGGGGGAGATTCACAAAGAGTGGACTGCAGCTGGAGTCAGTGCTTCAAGAACCACTACGCACAGACGTATGCAAGACATGGGTTTCAGCTGTCGCATTCCTTGTGTCAAGCCACTCTTGAACAACAGACAGCGTCAGAAGCGTCTCGCCTGGGCTAAAGACTAAAAGGACTGGACTGCTGCTGAGTGGTCCAAAGTTATGTTCTCTGATGAAAGTAAATTTTGCATTTCCTTTGGAAATCAGGGTCCCAGAGTCTGGAGGAAGAGAGGAGAGGCACACAATCCATGTTGTTTGAGGTCCAGTGTAAAGTTTCCACAGTCAGTGATGGTTTGGGGTGCCATGTCATCTGCTGGTGTTGGTCCACTGTGTTTTCTGAGGTCCAAGGTCAACGCAGCCGTATACCAGGAAGTTTTAGAGCACTTCATGCTTCCTGCTGCTGACCAACTTTATGGAGATGCAGATTTCATTTTCCAACAGGACTTGGCACCTGCACACAGTGCCAAAGCTACCAGTACCTGGTTTAAGGACCATGGTATCCCTGTTCTTAATTGGCCAGCAAACTCGCCTGACCTTAACCCCATAGAAAATCTATGGGGTATTGTGAAGAGGAAGATGCGATATGCCAGACCCAACAATGCAGAAGAGCTGAAGGCCACTATCAGAGCAACCTGGGCTCTTATAACACCTGAGCAGTGCCACAGACTGATCGACTCCATGCCACGCCGCATTGCTGCAGTAATTCAGGCAAAAGGAGCCCCAACTAAGTATTGAGTGCTGTACATGCTCATACTTTTCATGTTCATACTTTTCAGTTGGCCAAGATTTCTAAAAATCCTTTCTTTGTATTGGTCTTAAGTAATATTCTAATTTTCTGAGATACTGAATTTGGGATTTTCCTTAGTTGTCAGTTATAATCATCAAAATTAAAAGAAATAAACATTTGAAATATATCAGTCTGTGTGTAATGAATGAATATAATATACAACTTTCACTTTTTGAATGGAATTAGTGAAATAAATCAACTTTTTGATGATATTCTAATTATATGACCAGCACCTGTATATGTGTACCGAGTTTCATACTAATACATGCAAGCGTGTTTGATATATGGACCAAGATTTCGGACTCCATTCAAGGGGGCGCTGTAGAGCCTCTGTGCCACGCCAGGGTCCCAGCCTCTGCGGCATCCTAACCTTATCTGCATGTATTCTGTTCTTCGCAATTGTCAGCTTTACATCTTGAGAGAGCGGATGCTTCGCATGTATGAGGTCCTGGGTTCAATGCCCAGCATCTCCAAACAATGTGGTACTTTCAATTAAACAATTTTCCTTTTTAAGTGGAAGTCACATCTTCATCAGGGGATGTAGCTCAGTGGTAGAGCGCATGCTTTGCATGTATGAGGTCCTGGGTTCAATCCCCAGCATCACCAAACAATGTGGTATGTTCAAGTAAATGTTTTCCTGAATCTAAAACTGCTTAATCTTATCTGCATGTATTCCGTTCCTCGCAGTTATCACCTTTACATCTCGATAGAGCGCATGCTTTGCATGTATGAGGTCCTGGGTTCAATCCCCAGCATCTCCAGGCAAACTTTCTCTTTAAGTAAAAGGTTTAAAGCACATACATATCTCTAACCAATTTGGTGCATGAATTGCAAAGTTGGCCTTTAACACCAAAGGAACATGTATCTACACAACAGAAAAAAAATTTCAGCATCGGGGGATGTAGCTCAGTGGTAGAGCGCATGCTTTGCATGTATGAGGTCCTGGGTTCAATCCCCATCATCTCCAAGCACACTTTGCCTGTAAGTAAAAGGTTTAAATCACATATGTATTTCTAACCAATTTTGTGCATGCATTGCAATGTTGGCCTTTTACACCAAAGGCACATGTATCTACACAACAGAAAAAACCTTTCAACATCAGGTGATGTAGCTCAGTGGTAGAGCGCATGCTTTGCATGTATGAGGTCCTGGGTTCAATCCCCAGCATCTCCAAGCAAACTTTGTCTTTAAGTAAAAGGTTTAAAGCACATACATATCTCTAACCAATTTGGTGCATGAATTGCAAAGTTGGCCTTTAACACCAAAGGAACATGTATCTACACAACAGAAAAATAATTTCAGCATCGGGGAATGTAGCTCAGTGGTAGAGCGCATGCTTTGCATGTATGAGGTCCTGTATTCAATCCTCAGCATCTCCAAGCAATGTGGTACTTTCAAGTAAACAATTTTCCTGTTTCTAAAACCTCTGAAGCTTATCTGCATGTATTCCGTTCTTCTCCATAATCACCTTTTCATCTTGAAAGGCACATGTAACTACACAAGTGGAAATCACATCTTCATCAGGGGATGTAGCTCAGTGGTAGAGCGCATGCTTTGCATGTATGAGGTCCTGGGTTCAATCCCCAGCATATCCAAGCAAACTTTGCCTGTAAGTAAAAGGTTTAAAGCACATATATATCTCTAACCAATTTGGTGCATGGATTGCGAAGTTGGCCTTTAACACCAAAGGAACATGTATCTACACAACAGAAAAATAATTTCAGCATCGGGGGATGTAGCTCAGTGGTAGAGCGCATGCTTTGCATGTATGAGGTCCTGGGTTCAATCCCCAGCATCTCCAAGCAAACTTTGTCTTTATGTAAAAGGTTTAAAGCACATATATATCTCTAACCAATTTTGTGCATGAATTGTAACGTTGGCCTTTAACACCAAAGGAACATGTATCTACACAACAGAAAGAAGATTTCAACATCAGGGGATGTAGCTCAGTGGCGCATGCTTTGCATGTATGAGGTCCTGGGTTCAATCCCCAGCATCTCCAAGCAAACTTTGTCTTCATGTAAAAGGTTTAAAGCACATATATATCTCTAACCAATTTGGTGCATGGATTGCGAAGTTGGCCTTTAACACCAAAGGAACATGTATCTACACAACAGAAAAAAGTTTTCAACATCAGGGGATGTAGCTCAGTGGTAGAGCGCATGCTTCGCATGTATGAGGTCCTGGGTTCAATCCCCAGCATCTCCAAGCAAACTTTGTCTTTAAGTAAAAGGTTTAAAGCACATATATATCTCTAACCAATTTGGTGCATGGATTGCAACGTTGGCCTTTTACACCAAAGGCACATGTATCTACACAACAGAAAGAAGATTTCAACATCAGGGGATGTAGCTCAGTGGCGCATGCTTTGCATGTATGAGGTCCTGGATTCAATCCCCAGCATCTCCAAGCAATGTGGTACTTTCAAGTAAACAATTTTCCTGTTTCTAAAACCTCTGAACCTTATCTGCATGTATTCTATTCTTCTCCATTATCACCTTTACATCTCGAATAAATGGCACCAGTAACTACACAAGAGGCAGTTTGTGCAAACCTCAGGGGATGTAGCTCAGTGGTAGAGCGCATGCTTTGCATGTATGAGGTCTTGGGTTCAATTCCCAGCATCTCCAATCAATATAATACTTTCAAGTAACCAATTTTCATGTTTCTAAAACCTCTGAACCTTATCTGCATGTATTCCATTCTTCTCCATAATCACATTTTCATCTTGAAAGGCACATGTAACTACACAAGTGGAAATCACATCTTCATCAGGGGATGTAGCTCAGTGGTAGAGCGCATGCTTTGCATGTATGAGGTCCTGGGTTCAATCCTCAGCATCTCCAAGCAATGTGGTACTTTCAAGTAAACAATTTTCCTGATTCTAAAACCACTGGACCTTATCTGCATGTATTCCGTTCTTCTCCATAATCACCTTTTCATCTTGAAAGGCACATCAGGGGATATAGCTCAGTGGGAGAGCGCATGCTTCGCATGTATGAGGTCCTGGGTTCGATCCCCAGCATCTCCAAGCAAACTTTGCCTGTAATTAAAAGGTTTAAAGCACATACATATCTCTAACCAATTTGGTGCATGAATTGCAATGTTGGCCTTTAACACCAAAGGCACATGTATCTACACAACAGAAAGAAGATTTCAACATCAGGGGATGTAGCTCAGTGGTAGAGCGCATGCTTTGCATGTATGAGGTCCTGGATTCAATCCCCAGCATCTCCAAGCAATGTGGTACTTTCAAGTAAACAATTTTCCTGTTTCTAAAACCTCTGAAACTCATCTGCATGTATTCCGTTCTTCTCCATAATCACCTTTTCATCTTGAAAGGCACATGTAACTACACAAGTGGAAATCACATCTTCATCAGGGGATGTAGCTCAGTGGTAGAGCGCATGCTTTGCATGTATGAGGTCCTGGGTTCAATTCCCAGCATCTCCAATCAATATAATACTTTCAAGTAACCAATTTTCATGTTTCTAAAACCTCTGAACCTTATCTGCATGTATTCCGTTCTTCTCCATAATCACCTTTTCATCTTGAAAGGCTCTTTCAGGGGATGTAGCTCAGTGGTAGAGCGCATGCTTCGCATGTATGAGGTCCTGGGTTCAATCCCCAGCATCTCCAAGCAAACTTTGTCTTTAAGTAAAAGGTTTAA
>CM077460.1:12941074-12983574 GCA_039654765.1 Mylopharyngodon piceus
TCATTTCCAAGGTAAGTGAATTTGGGAAACAAATGGATGTTTAGAATTGAATTCAAACGTTTATTTATCATTTAAAAGCATGAATGATAACACTTATCTTAAGTGGATATCCAAACTTAGTAATTCTGTCAGATCAGATAGCAGCCTGTACACAATTAGTTGTATTTCAAATCTTGAATGTTTCCCCATCACAGCACAGTCTTTGTTAGACTCTGACACAAGGATAAGTTACGTCCCGTATTGAATTGATTCAAATTACTGTATGATGATTGTGACTCCGTTACTTTGCCTAAAACAGCAAGAGAAAGAAAACATTTTGTGTTCCACTTATATTTGAGTCATGATTGATTTCAAGCACTGAAGTTCTGGATCTTGGTCACATGGGACCTTTGAATAGCCATTTACGAGATTTGGTTTGTCAATGCGGCGTGCTCATAGACATTTGTCTTGATCTCTGCACAAATAAAAGGTTCTCTTTTTCTAAGAAAAATATTTCATTTTCCTAACACAAACAAGCCAGAACTCCTCTTCATGGGACAGAATTAATTAGATTATTTCAAGCACACATTCAGCCCCCAGCAAAGCTGCACTTGTGATTCAATCGCACAATGGTGATTTGTTGCAACTCAATGGTTGGATTGTGATGAAGTTCAGCATGTTTTTAAGATAAGGTCGGCTGAAATTGTTTTAATTAGTCACACTCGAGGACCCTTGCGTATATGTTGCTTGTAGCTCGACACCAAAGGAATGTCACAATCTTGATCACATGGTGGAGCATGAAATTTATCAATGTAGACAACAACAACAACAGTACAAGAGTGTTTTCACATTTACATCCCTAGACAGAGATTTGTTGAAATAAGACATTAAAACATACACTGACAATGAACAAATTGTTATTTAAGGCTGCATAGGAGTGTAACATTTGATTGTGTGCATATTATATTATATTATATTATATTATATTATATTAATGTTCAAAAGTTTGGGGGCAGTATCAGTAAGATTTTTTGGTAACACTTTAGTTTAGGATCCAATTCTCATTATTAACTAGTTGCTTATTGGCATGCATATTACTTGGATATTTGGATGTTTATTAGTATTTATAAACCACATATTAATGCCTTATTCTGCATGACCATATTCTACTTCCCAATTCATACCCAATCCTACCCAATTCATACCCAATACCTAAACTTAAAGGGTTAGTTCACCCAAAAATGAAAATTATGTCATTTATTACTCACCCTCATGTCGTTCCACACCCGTAAGACCTTCGTTCATCTTTGGAACACAAATTAAGATATTTTTGATAAAATCCGATGGCTCAGTGAGGCCTGCATCGCCAGCAATAACACTCCCTTTTTCAATGCACAGAAAGCTACTAAAGACATATTTAAAACAGTTCATGTGACTACAGTGGTTTAATATTATTAAGGATGCCTTAATATTATAAAGTGATGAGAATACTTTTTGTGCGCCAAAAATAACAAAATAGCGACTTTATTCAACAATATCTAGTGATGGGCGATTTCAAAACACTGCTTCATGAAGCTTCGAAGCTTTACGAATCATTTGTTTTGAATCAGTGGTTCGGAGCGCGTATCAAACTGCCAAAGTCACGTGAACTATTGAAGTTTCAAAACACTTATGACGTAACAAAGCCTTGTTTACTGAAATCATGTGATTTTGGTGCTCTGAACCACTGATTCGAAACAAATGATTCGTAAAGCTTTGAAGCTTCATGAAGCAGTGTTTTGAAATCACCCATCACTCGATATTGTGGAATAAAGTCGCTATTTTGTTATGTTTGGTATTCTCGTTGCTTTATAATATCAAGGTTGAACCACTGTAGTCACATGAACTGTTTTAAATATGTTTTTAGTAGCTTTATGGGCATTGAAAGAGGGAGTGTTTTTTGCTGGCGATGCAGGCCTCACTGAGCCATCGGATTTTATCAAAAATATCTTAATTTGTGTTCCGAAGAAAAACGAAGGTCTTGCGGGTGTGGAACGACGTGAGGGTGAGTAATAAATGACATAATTTTAATTTTTGGGTGAACTAACCCTTTAACAACTACCTTACTAACTATTAATAAGCAGTAATTAGGGGTTTATTGAGGCTAAAGTCGTAGTTAATAGTTAGTTAATAGTGAGAATTGGACCTTAATCTAAAGTGTGACCGATTTTTTTTTTTTTTTTTTTTTTTTTTTAATATAATTAGTACATTTCTTCAGAAAGGAAGCATTAAACTGATCAAAAGTGACAGTAAAGACATTTATTTTGAGATAAAGATATTCCTCTTTCAAATAAATGCTTTTGTTTTGAACTTTGTATTCATCTAAGAATCCTGAAACAAATATATCTCGGTGTCCACAAAACTATTAAGCAGCACAACTGTTTTCAAAATTGATGATAAGAAATGACCAAATCATCATATCAGAATGATTTCTGAAGGATTATGTGACACTGAAGACTGGAGTAATGATGCTGAAAATTAAGCTTTTCCACCACAGGAATTACATTTTAATTTATATTATATTATATTATATTATAATAATAAAAATACAATAATATTATATTAATATTTTAATTTGGCAATGGTTTTCCTGCCATTTGTATTATGAAATTCATTTTTCTGGCTTCATCTGTGTTGGAATTGTAAACTTGTGAATTAGATTGGTGTGACAAAATCTAATTACTTGTCTCCAGGAAAAGATTGTGATTGTCCATGAAAACAAATATTTTCACTGAAACACAGCTAAATACGGACTGTCAGTAAGCAGTTTCAGTTATCAAACTGAACAGAGTATGTCCTCATTGTCCTGTACAAATAATGTTTCATTACAGTGAGGTTTTTCTTTTCTCATTGCATTTTAGTAGGATTTTGAAGTGTAAGTTTGAAATGACCTCATTGAAGTTCCCTAAATTGTGTTTGAATATTTTTCTACGTTCATATCTAAGCAAGAAGAACTTTTTTTTTTTTTTTTTTTTTTTTTGCAGCAATATTATTAAGCTTTAAATAAATGATACTTAAATGATAATTACAGTAAATAAATGCATTGTACTGTATGCAAGTAGTTGAAGATGTTGTAGTTGAAACTCTCTTGGGACACCATTAGAGCCTGGCCTAGATCACTAATACCCTGGATTTCATAGAGACACATCATTGCTATTAGAGTTCTCAAACACTCAGTGTCACTTGAGCCATACAGGAGCTGGTGCGGATGACATATGATGGCAAGGATATGACACTACTCGTGTAAAAGCAAGCTGAGCACCAGGCAGCGTGATACCGCCAAGACAGCTGAGAAAATCCACAAGGATATTTTAACTTTGACAGGCAAACCGCTGAATCCATGTCCCTAACGGAAGCCCTTTCCAACCCCCGGCAATCATCTAATGGCTTCCCAAAACATAACCTTGGGCGAAAGGGCAACTCACGAGCAAGATGTTTATGGTGAAACTGACAAAAGTTTTTCCCAAGCATTCTAGAGTGGCCATCCCTCCTAAACAATCAGACCGTCTATAAATTTTCTGGCTTATTCAGGCATTACCAAGTCCCGAGCCTCACGTTACATGCTGCTGATGAGCGCAAAATGGAAAAAGAGAGAGCGCAATAATTCTGAGGCAAGTTTGTCGCCTGGACCGAGGGTATTGATTATTTCTGTGTGGCGAGAGATTTGGAAAATTCAATTAAAGGAGCTGAGCAAAGGATTCATAAATCGGCCCCTGCCTCCACCTCTTCTACGCCCATACGGAGACATTGTTATGTTCTAAATCAATGTTGCACTTCACAATATATTTTCTTTGGAGCATGAAAATAAATAACATTTAAACAGTTCTGCTTACCGCTGAAACAAATTTTATCTTCACCAAAGCCCTCTCCGTCTTCATGCGGTGGCCTCCATACACATCAGCAGATATAGTAACGGATTTTTATGGCAAGTTTTCCATAAGAAAATCCTATATAATATGAATTTTGCAATGACAAAATGAGAAGGAAGGGGACGGATCAGCAGTATAAAAATTGATCAGGCCGCAGATGGGGTCGAGCTGTGGGAGATTTGTAAGACAGCCTTAATAGACTGTATTAAAAATTCCTTAAAATGTAATAAAACAAATAGGTTTTTGGTTCTTGGCTGGGACGGGGTCACAGACCCTGCTAATGCCACATCAATCCTGGGCTGCTGAAGGATAAATGGGGTCTGTTTGGGGAACATTTTAGTCTTTTTGATGGAAAACACCAGCACAATTAAAGGGCTGCTGTATATTAGAGGGCTTTGGGTGGGGAGGGTGAAGTTGAGCAACTCTCAGGGTGTGTTTTGGTCTCTAATACGAACACCGGTTATGTTCACACACATCCTGCTTTCAGAGGCATTTCAGAACATTTGCATTTAGATCATCTGGCTGTGACAGCGGCAGCAGTCTACAAAATCTAGGACTGATGGTATGATTTGCGTGATAAGTTACATGTGCACATGTTTCATTCATGTATTCGCAAAATAATCTAGTCTCTTAAGCTAGATAAAGTGTGTGTTAATCTATCCATGTTGCTTTTACAGGGTTGAAACAGACTGGCAGCTCTTATGAATTTCTCAAGGAAATCTTAAGGTATGTTTTGTTTTTTTCTTCCAACCTGGGTTATCATTGTACTCACTGAAACTTGTCACATTACGTAGATTCTGAGTAATCCTACAATTATTTGGTATTATATGGTGTTTTTAGGGTGGGCTGTTTTGACTTGACTTAACTTAGCAACCACCCTGAACACTCTAGCAACTACCCAAAACCCCCTAGCAACATGCTCACAATCACTCAGAACACTTTAGCAACCGCATTGCAACATACTTGCAACCATTGTGGCTGAAATTTTCAAATCCTCTTCATGTGATGTCATGGGACAAGAAAGTTATTCCTACTTGAATTATGCTTAATCTAACTGCAACTTATTTTTTTTTTTACAAATTTTATAATTTTTGAGTAATTTGACAAAACTACTAAATAGGATTATTTTATGTATTTAAGTGTCATACTGCGTATATTTCTTTATTGACAAAAATTAGTGTGCATATATATATATATATATATATATATATATATATATACAGTATCTCACAGAAGTGAGTACACCACTCACATTTTTGTAAATATTTTATTATATCTTTTCATGTGACAACACTGAAGAAATGACACTTTGCTACAATGTAAAGTAGTGAGTGTACAGCTTGTATAACAGTGTAAATTTGCTGTCCCCTCAAAATAACTCAACACACAGCCATTAATGTCTAAACCGCTGGCCACAAAAGTGAGTACACCCCTGAGTGAAAATGTCCAAATTGGGCCCAAAGTGTCAATATTTTGTGTGGCCACCATTATTTTCCAGCACTGCCTTAACCCTCTTGGGCATGGAGTTCACCAGAGCTTCACAGGTTGCCACTGGAATCCTCTTCCACTCCTCCATGATGACATCACGGAGCTGGTGGATGTTAGAGAACTTGCGCTCCTCCACCTTCCGTTTGAGGATGCCCCACAGATGATCAATAGGGTTTAGGTACCCTCAGCTTCTTTAGCAAGGCAGTGGTCGTCTTGGAGGTGTGTTTGGGGTTGTTATCATGTTGGAATACTGCCCTGCGGCCCAGTCTCCGAAGGGAGGGGATCATGCTCTGCTTCAGTATGTCACAGTACATGTTGGCATTCATGGTTCCCTCATTGAACTGTAGCTCCCCAGTGCCGGCAGCACTCATGCAGCCCCAGACCATGACACTCCCACCACCATGCTTGACTGTAGGCAAGACACACTTGTCTTTGTACTCCTCGCCTGGTTGCCGCCACACACGCTTGACACCATCTGAACCAAATAAGTTTATCTTGGTCTCATCAGACCACAGGACATGGTTCCAGTAATCCATGTCCTTAGTCTGCTTGTCTTCAGCAAACTGTTTGCGGGCTTTCTTGTGCATCATCTTTAGAAGAGGCTTCCTTCTGGGACGACAGCCATGCAGACCAATTTGATGCAGTGTGCGGCATATGGTCTAAGCACTGACAGGCTGACCCCCCACCCCTTCAACCTCTGCAGCAATGCTGGCAGCACTCATACGTCTATTTCCCAAACACAACCTCTGGATATGACGCTGAGCACGTGCACTCAACTTCTTTGGTCGACCATGGCGAGGCCTGTTCTGAGTGGAACCTGTCCTGTTAAACCACTGTATGGTCTTGGCCACCGTGCTACAGCTCAGTTTCAGGGTCTTGACCTATCTTCTTATAGTCTACGCCATCTTTATGTAGAGCAACAATTCTTTTTTTCAGATCCTCAGAGAGTTCTTTGCCATGAGGTGCCATGTTGAACTTCCAGTGACCAGTATGAGAGAGTGAGAGCGTAACACCAAATTTAACACACCTGCTCCCCATTCACACCTGAGACCTTGTAACACTAACGAGTCACATGACACCGGGGAGAGAAAATGGCTAATTGGGCCCAATTTGGACATTTTTCAATTAGGGGTGTACTCACTTTTGTGGCCAGTGGTTTAGACATTAATGGCTGTGTGTTGAGTTATTTTGAGGGGACAGCAAATTTACACTGTTATACAATCTGTACACTCACTACTTTACATTGTAGCAAAGTGTCATTTGTTCAGTATTGTCACATGAAAAGATATAATAAAATATTTATATATATATATATATATATATTATACACACACACAGTGTGTGTGTGTGTGATAACAGCACTCCTACCTCTTTTCACCATTTGTATCACTCCGCTTGAAGCGACTGTCATGGCAGCAGAGCAAATCCACCATATTTTTTACAAATACTACAATTGTTGTACCACGAACTGTAGTTTTAAGAGTTTTTTAGGTGAGAATGTAGTTGTTTAGACCTGAAATATGTGACTCATATTTAATCATAGCACCTATTTTATAATTTGTTTAGACTCTTTCAGAGATGCGAGCTCCAGGCCATCAGCAGACGTTCAGTGCTCATGTACCCGCAGAGAACAGCTTCATCTCGGCCAGTGGGGATTTGCCGCTTTGTCTTATAGTGGTTAAACATGAGATATAATTCATTTTGGGTACATAAAACTATAGCCGAATCACAGCCATGCTGATATACAGCCATATCGCACTGCTACTCGCACTGCTACTCGTGCGATATTGTGATACTGCTAATCGCACTGCTACTCGTGTGATATTGTGATGTGATATATATATATCACGACTAATCGATTTGTCAGCACTAATAAAAATACATTTATTTTTCTATTTTTATTTAATTTTCCGGTTTTAATTTCAAACGAATTACACTACCGTTCAAAATGTGTTTCTATATCAAATAAATGCTGTTCTTTTGAACATTTCTATTCATCAAGTAATCCTGAAAAAAGTACCACATTTTCCACCAAAATATTAAGCAGCACAACTATTTTTAACATTGGTCATAAGAAATGTTACTTGAGCACCAAATCAGCATATTAGAATGATTTCTGAGGGGTCTTGTGACACTAGTAATGGACACTAAAATATGTAAAATATTTAAAAATAGAAAAGTTACTTTAAATTTTAATATTTCACATTGTAACTGTTTTACTGTATGTTTGATCAAATAAATGCAGCCCCAGTGAGCATAAGAGACTTCTTTCAAAAACATTAAAAAAATCTTAATTCCAAACTTTTGAAAAATTCTATCAATCCATTTAATCTCAGTCTTAAGTATTAATTTAATATGCCAGAGATTTACAAAGAATTTTACACACAATATGCTTTTTTCCATGTAATACTATGCGCAGCTGCAAATGGAACGGTTCTCGTTTTGGCAGAGCTGCAGCTTTCTGTCAGCGTGTTTGATGTACACTGAATGTCCTGTCAGTCTGAAAGCGCCGAGATGTCTGAGGAGGCTGTCAGTCTTTCCGGCGTAGTCAAAATGAGACAGCGCCGCCGACACCTTGCCATCCCATCTCAGACACATTTACATTGAATCCATTCTCGGAAAGGCTCCCCCCCACCCCCCTTTCACCATGAATCTGACAAAATGTTGATTCTACAATACACGGTGTGCTGCGTCTGTGTGAAAATAGTGTTCTTACTGCTGGCATACAGTCCCATTAGGACTGATGCGGAGAGAAATGTATGCATACACATATATTTGAGAAAGCAACAAAGGTGTTGAAAAACCACACACGCACAGATATACAAGAGGTAAGAGTATTCATTGTTGATCTGTCTCTTTATTTTGGCAGCCGCTGAGGGATCATTTCTCGATGTAGGACATGGGCGGCAGCTGGTGCCCGCTCAAGGTGGATCACGTAACTCTCTCTTTATCACTTCTAGAGGCTGTCTGAAGGACAAAAGCTTAAGCTGACCTAACAAAACACACACTTGTCACACACTTTGCATTGCTACGGTTGAGAAGAACAAGAATAGCATCTCAGAATTCAGCAATTTGGTCTGTTCGCCATGGGCTGTTAAACTCACTGAGTTCAAAAGAGTTTCAAGATCTGTAACCAAGCACGGCATGGCCGACAGCAAGATATGGTTATTTAATATTAGCACTGTCTATTAAAATTGTATCATGCACCCTGGTATTGTGACTTGCTGTTTGTTTTACAGTACATCGTGTGAGACAGTAAAAACAAAACCTGTTCATTCTTTCCTCATTCTGTGTGTGTGCGTGTGTGTCTCCAGACCTCGCTCAGGCTGTAACACACTAGCCCCTTTGTGACCTGATAACATTTATAGTTGTAATGGATTTTTTTAATGGCCGTCATTAACTCGAACAAAGAGGGGTGAAAAAGATTGCTTGTACTTTTTTCCCCTTGGTATTTCAGCTTTACAGCATTATGTTCTGATATGTCTGCTTCCATCATTTTTGTTTTACAGCTCATGAAGTTGAAGCATTTTAATGCATAGCTTTAGTACTAGCCTCACGTCTTTAGTCACTGCCAAGATGATTCCACTGTGTTAATAAATATTTTTCTTCATTTACTACTTGAAAAATAAATAAAATTCATACTTTTTTTTTCTTGTTTGTTTATTTGATGCAAACTTTTGTTTAGGGCTGCATGATTAATCAGAATATATGATTTTTGATATATGGCTTAGTGTGATTATCTAATCAGAAGCTGTGACTTAATTTAATAAATTGGCTTTGTTTCATAAATATTAATATTGTACTTTTAAAATTGTACTGTAAAATAAAATTATTAATATTGAATTAAATACTTTATTTTACAGTTAAATATAGAATTTTTTGTTAATATTTTGATTTAATTATATAACAATTAATTTTTAGAAGAAAATATTAGCTGATGAAAATGTGCTATATATATATACACACACACACACACACATATATATAGTATATATACTGTGTGTATATATATATATATATACTGTATATATATATATACTGTGTATATATATATATATACACATACATCAGATTTTTCTTAACGTTTTCACTAACGGTATGTTTTAATTAAAATGGTTTAATTATAGAATTATGCACATTTTTCATTATTATATTTTAATCATATTCAGTCATATTCATTGAAAGATAAATAAACATTTTTTGTCAAGTAAAATAAATCTGAAATTGCAATATGGCTTAGTGTGATTATCAAATCGGAAAAGCTGTGATTAAATATGTGCTTTGTTTCATAAATATTATTGTAATTTTACATTAGTACTGTATATAATAATAATAAATTATTTTTCTTAAATACTCTTATTTTTACAGATAAATAGATTTTTGTTTAATAATTTTAATAATAACAGTACTTATAATAATAATTATTATTAATAATATTTTTGTTATATTGCTATATAATCACAAATATGTTGGCCAAATTGTGCAGCCCTACAAACAAGTACAACAAACCTGCAGCTTTAAAAATAAATTCTGGAGACACTTTCATTTGGTACAAAACATTTAATGATGTATCAAAAATGTTAATAAAAATAATGTCAGCACAAACAATCCATTATGGCCTGGTCATTTACACAATACCAATATCCCGCTAACTGAATTTGTCTCTAAATCATACAAGTGAGAGAAAGTCTGGCAGAACTGTATCTCCTTTCATTTGATTTACTCTTCTCAAGCAAGATCCCTAAACTTCATTAGGAGGAAATTGAATTTTTCCAAACTATTCCCATCCTGTTCTATTCTAACCATAGGGATTGTCCTCTCTTTTCACCAACATTCTGGCCGTAGTTCTTTTGACAACCAATGTCTTTTGAAGACATGTTTCAGTTTGTTTTCTTCTGACTCTTTTTCCTCTGTGGCTCCATCAACTGGACTAGGTTGAAATATATAATGAAACCCAGAAAGTGCAGAAAGGAAAGGACGGAGACCAGAACCGGAAACAGATCAGGCAACTTAGCCGGAGGCTCCAACCACACGCTCGTAAAGCTCAACGCAGCCATGGCCACCAGTGAAAACCAGAACTGTAAAAGACAAAGTGAACAACACTTACACAGTATTTCCTTTCCTATAACAATATATCATGACAAAGGTTCATTAGTCCTCCTAGTCAAATGCTAAAACGGCAGTACACAGATCCTTGTAACTTGATGTTTATTTTCCACCCTGTTTTGGGACGGCGAGTCGAGGTATAAACATTAACATGTCTATTTACGACAGATGGAGTGAAGGATCAGTGGAAGTGCTGGTGTGAGCAACACAACCCCCCAATGAAACTCTACCTTCATCGTAGGGCCCCCTTATTTATGTCTCTTGTGTAAATAAATATATCTAGGCAAACCTGTGTTAATGACTCACGCTACACAAATAGCACACCTTCTGGTTTGAACATTCATGCAAGTAGCTGTTGAAACGTTCAGTCTTCGAAAACACTAAGAAGAGCATGGGGTCAAGCTAATGTGAAAGTTATGGCCCGTTCAAGTGGCCTAGTGTGCTTAACTGACTTCTTCATAAGCGTCGATTTCATTAACGTCAGTGGTGTGGGGTAACGGGCCGTGACGTCAGCGTTAACTTACTTTCCATTTAATGATCCGGCTGAGGTTGAGTTTTGGCAGACAGTGCTGAGTGAGTTTGTGATAGAGGCCCAGCCTGAGCTCTTCATTTGTACTTCTCTCTAAAGCAGAGAGCAGATACAAACTCAGAAAGAGGAATGCCAATGAGGTCACCACGTAAGGCAACAGCAAACCGTCCTTCAACAGCAGGGGGAGCATGCTAGAGAGAAAACAACAATGTTGAAACATACAGAATTCAGAATGTGTACAATAATGGATTATTTATCCCTCTGTATTTTTATGATACAGCTGGTGTTCATTTTCACAGGTTTTAATTTTTATTTTGATCAAGATAAGTGTGCAGTATTCATTTCATTTGCAGTCATTTCAAAATGGCAGCCCCCATGAAGAGACCCAATCTGTGTTAAATTTTTTTTTTTTTTTTTTTTTTTTTTTTATTTGGTCAATATTTTGTCATGTCATATTCATTTGTTTTACTCTGACTAAAATGGCCTTTTTACAGATTTACAGGACCAGGATTTGGCTGGTCCTGTCATTTCAAAATGGCAGCCCCCATAAGGAGACCCACTGTGTTAAAAAAAAAAAAAAAAAAAAAACTTAAAATATTTTAAAACTTTGAGTTTAAAGTTTAGTCATTTTACAGTTTTTTTGGTTTTTGTTTTAGTTTATTAAAACCTCATTCAAGGTGAACTCTGAGCTGACCGATGTAGCAATCGACTTGTACATATACTGACACCTAGTGGTGTGGATGTAGAATCAGGCAAATGTTTGTCCAATCCTGCTCCTGGAGGGCCAACATCCTGCAGATTTTAGCTCCAACACACTTGCCTAGAAGTTTTTTAGTGAGTCTGAAGACCTTGATTAACTGGTTCAGGTGTGTTTATTTGGGTTTGGAGCTAAACTCTACAGGACAGTGGCCTTCCAAAAACTGGTAGAAATGCATTATTTACAGTCAGCCATGATTAATTTATTCCACAAAAGTGTCCAATAATAGCATGTCCAATAATTATTTTTAGAGGAAAATAATATTTTAGCTAAATGTGCCATATATTATATAATATATATATATATATATATATATATATACACACACACACGTGAAATATATTTAAATATATATATACATACACACGAAAACTTGAAAACCAGATTTTTCTTAACATTTTCATTAACGGTATGTTTTAATTAAAATGGTTTAATTATCGAATTATGCACATTTTTCGTTGTTTTCCTTATAGCTGAAAAAACTCATTAACGAACATTTTACGAGCATATTAGACGTGGAAGTAAACTTATAGCTATCTTAGCAGTTTCCATAGGCATTTGGCTAAAAAACAATAACTTGTGCACCAATCTTATCATGAATAATACTGCCATTGAGAAAATGTTGACAAAATAAAACAATCTTTGTGTTAGCAGAACAGGTCATGACACAGAAAAAACAATACTAGCTGTGAATTTTGATGCCGCAACATTTCACCATAATGAGTAGAAAGTGTGCAAATTAATGGTGTGTGTTTGGGGTATAGAAAACTGTGGCAATGTGTTGTCTCTGTATGCTCTTGTGGATATTTCCCCTAATAGTGCAACAATTACTCTATCATAGAATATAATCTAATTATCTTCCATAACAAAGAGCATCATGTCTTCAGCTAAAAAACAGAAATATGCAGCATTAAAACATTTTGTGGAAGCAGGCAGTGTGATTCCAGAGAATGGTGGGTTGTGTTTACACAAAGGGGTCTTAGTTTAATGGTATGTGGTCTATGTCATGTAATCCAGTGATATCCTTACACTAAACCATGCACACAACAATTAGTGTGGACAGCTGGGACTCCCCTATCAGCTACTACTCTTCCTCACACTATACAGTCATTTGCTGATTTTGTTTCCATCTTAACCATGAGGATTAATTTATTTATAGTACAGTGACTTGAATTTAGTAACATATTGCATGGTATCTTACCTGAAAGTTGACGTTAGCAGAAACCAAATGGCAATCAGAGGTATTTCGTTGACGACAAGGCAGACTGGCCTGTAAAACACATATTTGAATTTTAAGACTATATTTACTACATAACAGATATGCTTATATGATACCATTGCTATAATTATGTAGTTGAGAGGGCAAGGACTAGGTATCAGTATCATCTCTCCCCACTGATCCAGCCACTACACTTCCTCTGTCAGCAGTCTTCTAACACCCAATAGAGACCCTTTATCCAAAAACATGCCCTACTGATTGACTAACACATGCAAGATATTACACAACTATTAATATATGTTGCTTGCAGCTGGCTCTTTCTGTGTATGTATTTATGTTGTATATCATAATATATTAGATTTATGACATACAAGAATAAACTGCAGAATACTAAGGGGAACTACTGCACTATACTAAACAATCACTAATTTGAAGGTGAAGTTTATAATTTCAAGGAATTGGCCGATATTGCCTTTTTATATTTATGATTATGTGTCCGATAACCAATATGCATTATTTAATTATTATTCTATTTCAGCATTTTCACTACATCATTAGGGCTCATTCACACAGAACTTGTCTTTGTGTCTATAAACGCTCAGGAATGGTTTAAAAAAAAAAAAACGCACTCTCAAGATGCGCTTTTGAGACGTGATGCAATAACAGAAATAGGCAAACAGCAGGATAGATAGATACTGTTTTTGACATGGAAAAAAAGAAAATAAATTGCACTGGCTATGGCTTCCTCCGCCATGTTCCCGTCGAATAAAACAGTTTCAACTGCCAACTTGTTACTGTAAACAGAAGCTCACAATGCTTGCCCCACCTCCGAGTTCTTCTGATTGGTCCGCTGTTTTGGAACTTACATTGATGAGTGGTGCTGCATGTAAAAGTTGAAATTCTTTTAACTTAAAAACACGGCACTCGTGTGAAGCGCTGCAAAAGACAAGACGCAAGCGTAACAGTCATACATGTCCGAGCGCGTTTACATAGAAAAACAATGGAAAAGTAGCGCATTTGAATAGAAAAACGTTCTTTGTGAACGGCCCCTAGACAGCAAAAAATTTCAGTATGAATAATTATTGTCATTATATTAATGTCATATATTAATATTTTCTAAATGGTCGCAAATGTATTTTATCTTTTTTTTGGACTATGCCTATTACAAAGTTGTTTTCTAAATGATCGCAAATGTATTTTTATCTTTATTTTGGGATGTGTTTATTTTATTAATCTACACATTTCTTTATGTACTTATTTATTTTTTTAAATACATTAAATACTTGAGTTACTTTACCCGTGAAAACTGCCATTGGCTGCTTTTCTTTAGAGACCCACCAAACAGTGGCATTTATCAGGTAGGCTCAACATTAAAGTTGAAAAGTGTAAAAGTGTATATCAAGTAGTTTCTAGTAACCACCGAAAAATAATTGCAATAATCATTGTTTTCAAACATTTCCGTATCCCTTCTACCACCCCTTCTTCTGCTGTTCTGACAAAAACAGTAGTCGCTTTGTCATAACATTTGTGTCTATTAATAACAATGGGTCGAGCAAAAGTACTGTTCACAGCAATTGGATCAAGTAGTATGAATTATATCCTGCTGCTTACAAGGCTGCTAGCAGGATGGACTTCTCGTGGACTTGGAAGGAGAAGAGGAAAAAAGCCAGGGAGGAGTTCACCTATAGTATAAGTAGACCGGGAGAGTCAGTGGTCAAAAATACAAGTTGTTGAACGGTCAAAGATAAACATAATGATGACACCACTTACCAAGGCAAGCTTGAACTGCCGTAGAGTGGGTTTTGACAACAATTTTAATGATGAAGGCAGGACAAACAACAGAGTAAGAGCAAAACTGTAAAAAAAAATATATATATATATAATTGAATACATCCATGAATTAATGACAGATTTACTATACACACAAACAGAGTGGAGAAATACGATCAAGAGCCCCTGTTGCCAAAGCTCGTAATCTATCCCATGGAACTAGAGAACGCGGCTGCCTGATCTTTTTATACATCCTCACAGTCAACAAGAAAGATCCCAGCATGCAGGAAATGCATGAGATTCAGAGATGGCCTGCCGAGCACTCACAGAATTACTTTAACCCCTTAATCATCACTCTCTTGGAGGAATATGACCCTATTAGAGGTGAATGACCCTTGTGGGACAAGAATCTGGTCCATCACACTGATGCAAATGTAACAGGTGAGATAAACTTTACAGGGAATGCAAGTGTATCTTACTCAACTGTCATTTTTTAACCTTAGCAATTTGTTTCCTTATGACATGTTTTAAAATGTAACATACAATTGCTTATAAAACTATATGAATGTCACAGCCCTGTTAAATGTGAACTCGGAGCTGACCAAGCATTCGTCAATGTAGCAATCGTCATATACTGACACCTAGTGGTGTGGATGTAGCATCTTGCAAACATTACACTTACTAGTAAAGCATTAATCCCAGTCAGTAATCATTCATTTATTTTGCAAACAAAAGTGTACAATAATAGCGGGATAGCCAAGATGAAGTGTGCAGTATTTGGCTAGTTCTGTCATTTCAAAATGGCTGCCCCCATGAGCGGACCAGCTCAGTGTAAAATAAAACAGGTTTTATTAGGCTACTTATATAACCGGAGTCTTTATCTCACATGAATGTACATGATTTTAAACATATTTATACTAAAATATTATGCATTATGTGTAAAACTTTTTAATGAGGAAAACATGCCTGAGTGCACCTTTAATGAAGCACTTAAAGGGATAGTTCACCCAAAAATGAAAATTCTGTCATCATTTACTCACGCTCAAGTGGTTCCAAACCTGTATGAATTTCTTTCTTCTGCTGAACACAAAAGAAGATATTTTGAGGAATATGGGTAACCAAACAGTTGATAAAGGAAACTATGGAGGTCAATGGGGTCCCATCAACAGGTTGGGATAACGACATTCTTCAAAATATCTTCTTCTGCGTTCATCAGAAGAAAGAAATTCATTCAGGTTTGGAACAACTTGAGGGTGAGTAAATGATGACAGAATTTTAATTTTTGCGTGAACTATCCCTTTAAAACAGACCCATGAGAAAATCAATTACCGACCCTGCAAATATAGACTGAACAAAGAGACAAACAAATCGTTAAAGATTCTGAAGCAAATAGTCAAAGAAATAATCTTAACCAAGCCCTTGCACCTGCAGATTAGTGTCCACATATCAGTGTCACAAAATCTCTCTGATATCATTAACTACCCATAATCCTTCTGTGCCCTCCATTATAATGAGATGTGTTTCGCAAACTTGGTAAGAGGGAATATACTGAGAGAGATTTTTAGGAGGATACATAAAGAGACAAAGGAAAAGGAGAAAGGGTTGTGGGTAAATGGATGGTGAAGGATTACCTGAGGAACAGCTGAGTCTCTCTGGACAGCAGGGTCTTGATCTTTATCAGCACATTCAAGCTGCACCATGTGTTAGCCACTTTATCCTGTCAACAAACACATGCTGTCAAAGTCACTAAACTAATGCGCTCCGGACAGAATGACACAATGAGAACGAATGATACACTGACTGCTAGGTCAGTTTTCAAGTTCTTTATGAACAGTTGTTTAAACTGGTGTAAATTCAGGGATGTCAGCTCAATTTAAATTAAGGTCCAGACTGAACTAAATTTCACATTTAACTTTATGCGGTAATAACTACTATTGGGGTAAAATATTGGGTTAAAATTTAGGGAATATTAATCACAACAATAAAGGCAATATAAAGAAACAGCACTGCTTTTGAAATTTAAATATGCCACCTAAAATCTATATTTAAAAAAGTCAGTATTTTATTAACTTACTGTAAGCAACTTGCTGTTGCTAAAAATACAATATTATGAATATATTCCAGCAATAAGATAAATGGGCACTAGAGCTTTTTTAAAACATATCCCAAGCTATATTATGCCTATTATCTATATATTTTTATATTATTTAGTTGAATTAACTTATTTCAAATATAAAAAATTAGTTTTAGTCATTTTATTATGTGATTGTTATATATGTGTGTATATATATTTCTAGTTAGTTGCAATAGCAAAAATTCGAATTATCGTTGTTCATCTAATATTTATATATTGAATTACCGAAAATAATTTGTAATGGTTTTTAGTTTTAGTTATATTACACAATAACAACTCTATTAAACCTATAAGCCGTTTCTTTGACAGGTCTGAGATTTCATAAATACAGTGTATGAATTTACTCGGGTAATAAAATCAGTGGTTAAAGTGAAGAATTTTGTTCTTGTTCATTTTCTATATTGTTGCAGCTCAAGAAAATAAACTTCTGAAATAACTGCAAATTTATGATCAAGCTTACAAAATTAGCACTGACATATAAGGCAAGTATCTTTAAATGGTATGTGGCTTTTGAAAAGAAAGCACATAAGTGGCATTACTCAGCGTAATCATTTCCCAACTGAAAGCGCAATAAAAATTCCTGTGGGCATTCTTGGGGGGCATTGGTACAAAGGGCAAGGGTGAAGTATTACACTCCCATTAATTTTCCCGTCATGTAACCGTGATGTCAAAAAAAGCTATGCACTTATTTGTAAACTTATAGACGCAGGGTTGATGCATACCAAGGACATTAATAACATCACCCAGGCTGCAAAGACTGCGGTTTTGCCACACACAGAAGACCAAATTGCACCCTTTAGGAAATTGATCCGTTACGAGTGCCCATTGACCTTTCTGCTGGGGTACCGACATGTGATTCCTCAAAGACTGGTGGCCTTTAGCAGTTGTGCAAAAACAGAGTTAGTAAATGTTATGAAAGTTGCAGCCCTGCTTCTGAGAAACTCTCCATACTGCTCAGTCCTCGAAAACACAGCTGCTGTCTTTCACAGCTGTGTGGAGATGAGTGGACACTACAGCTGAAGATGAGACCCACCAATAAGACCCACTTTAAAATATGTCTCAGTATTTATTTTCTTTATTTTGGACCCCACTGACTTTCACTGTATGGACCAAAAAAAGAAATTTTTTTTCAAAATATCTTCTTTTGTGTTTCACAGAAGAAAGAAAGTGATGCAGGTTTGGAACAACATAAGGTTAGATAAATAACAGAATTTAATTTTTTTTCAATTTTACATTTCTTACAGACAAACAGCACCGATTTAGCTATCGACTAAACATCACCTGGCTTTACCGTCCTCTGATATATACAGTACGTGATAGCAGCAGCCAAGACTTGCTTAGCGTTTCCTCTGTCACAAATGCTCAAGGCTCTAGGTTAGAATTACTCACACCTTGTGTATTATGTTAGCCTCATGTCAGGCAAATGCATGATATATTCCGGGCCCTGAGCCCTGTAGAATTTTCAATTACTTCTCACAACACAGCTACTCTGACAACAGGGTTTTTGGGTACATTTCAAAAGCAAGCCGCAGTACTTGTACATCGTGTATTTTAGTATTGACTTACAAAAGGAATCAGACCTGGCTTTAGACAATGAACAGGAGACAGCTCTGGTTTTCCAATAAACTCAATGTGAGACCCTTGTTTACTAATCAGATCTAAAGGATAAATCCTGCTCTAGACACAAGGGGTCTTATTGGAGTAATCTATGAATATAGAAAGATCTGAATGGCAAGATGTGCATTAAGTCAGTCTTCCATTTGCATTAGTATCACAGAACCAGAATTGAACACTGTTTATAGTTTACTGCATGTATCTACATAGGATTCTGGCAATAGTGTATTTATGCATTTATGCATGCATACAGAGAAAAATGTAATGCATGTGGATAAGGATTTCAAGGGCATTTCAAAGCAAACCCTGCATTGGAAATTTTAAAACAGGCTAGCACACAGTGAATAAGCATCACAAGCATCATGCTGTAATGATGTGTTGAAAACACAGTAAATATGACTGATTTACATGCATTTTACCACCGTGTTTTACTAAAGTAAAGCTCAAAGCCTGATACCAAATTGTGTAAATACTGCAGTGACTGTAAGCAAATAGTAAACATTTATTTCTCAATGTATGTCACCATTAGCAAGGTTATTCAGTTATGTAAACGCAGGTTCAAGAGAATCAAATCAATTTAAAGGTGCGGTAAGTAGATTTTGAACAACGCTGTTGGACATTGTTGATATCTGAAATCAACCCAAACAAACCCACCCCTCTCTTCATTGCTCCGCCTCCAAAACTCACACTCCAATCCTAACCACCCTGCTCCGAATCGGTCTTGAACCCCGGCCCGTTCGCTGCTGTCATGCGAGGCGAATGCACTAACAATGACGCTAAACACCTCATTCTCTAGCGGTTGTCAGTGTGCAGTGGTTTAACAGCAATACTCTCACTATCTGGCCACTGTTACGCATGCAATGCGAGTGGATGTCTGTTTATCACAGCTGACGCACAACAAAATGCTTCACGAAAAATAAAGCACAGTTGATGAACGAACGACAAGGAAGCACAAAAAATGAACGTACAGTACACAAGTGTAAATACAAAGTGTTCGTTGTTAGTCGCCAACAGCACAGCAGCTCCAGACAATCAAAACCCAGTGTTACTCACATGAGAAGTGGGATCAAAGCAGCCTCCGCGTCTGTTTTCAGGCCTTCCCACTTAGCTCTCTCAAGCACTGGAAAGCTTTTCTAATATAAACGCGGGTCCTAAAGTGCTTGCCCGGTCATAAACCTTCATTCCAGTGATATTCTTTTGAGCTTTTGTATTGTGTCCCATCTCTCGTTCTGCAGTTTTTTTTTCTTATTATTTTTAAATCTCCCTCTTGCTCGTTCTCTCTCCTTGACTGTCATACGCCCCTTAATGCTGATTAGTTAGACGTTTGTTGTTGGTGTCAGCCCGACTAACTTCCAAACAGTGTTTTTGAAATTCTACTGAGTCCACCTTTAAAGGAAATTATTTAGGTGAACTTGACAGAGTTTGACCATTGATGCTTTGTGATGATGCAGGTTAATTACCTCAAACAGACCCCGACCAACAGGAAAAAGGCGATTAAGAACTTGTAGAGGTTGTTTGGGGTCGGACAAAAAGGGCATCCAGCAGAAGGCAAAGGTCACCAATACAGTCAATGAGATCTTGGCCAACAGAAACAATCTGGGGACACACAAAAAGCACTGTAAAAACCCAACAATATATTTTTGTCTCAAAGAAAAAAATAGAACACAGACACATTTTTTTTAAAAAATATATTAAGATATAAATATATTAAAATATTAAGCCATTTTGTTTCATTCAGGGATCACATTGTCTGTTGTTCTAACAATTCAATTAAAGGGGCACCAACAGTTTTTTTAAACGATTTGCTGACCAATACAACCATCTTGGGACTTTTGATTTTTACATACTTGTCAAAGAATACTATTAATTTAATATCTGTAAGAGAAAATAAAATACTAGCGCTTAATTACATAATTTCTAATTTCTATAATTAAATTGTCATAAATCAGGTTTCTCGACTACTTGAGCAGAGACAATATACCCTCACAGTTTTTCAGTTCGCTGTATACTGTAACCGCTAACACCTCTCAGCTGTAGATATACAGTTGCACGCACAGACATAGCAGGGAGGGTCAGGCATGGCCAGAGAGTCATCTGGACATGTCTCTTCCCAGGCAAACTAATCCACCAATGCATTTGCCTCCAAAATGCCCTTGGTACATTGTTACTAAATCAACAAATGCAAGACAGCAAAGAGCAGAGCACGTGCACTGAGACTGGCTGCAGGATTGATGTAAAATGCATGTAACCTGCATACATAAAAGGTAACATTTAATAATAAAAGATCATTTTAAAATTACACCTTTAGTGGTGAAGTGCCAGATGACGAACATTAAGCATTTGTTATTAGCTGGCATAAATCAGGCAGTCGGGCTATGACACTTACAGCTGGATTGTACAGCTAAACTTGTAATTATAGGAATGTCAACAGATTCATTAATTAATGGAGAGCAATTTTCCATTAACTGAACTTTTCAGTAAGTAATAATTCATACTTGCTGAGATTTGGTGATTTGGGTTCAGCTATAAAATAAACTACCAATGACTTTACTTTAAATTTAGGTCCTATTGTGTCTATTGAACATAGGCATAGATACATGCATTGATTGTGATAAATACATTTAACACTGATGCCTTGAACCTTCTGAAATCTTTTAAGGTCTGCTTAAAAAACAAATACTCAATTTTAACATTTAATTGAGATGAACATTTAACCAACAAACCGCAGTGTTTATGCACCAACTCAAGAGACTCACCCTCGCCCAGTTAAGCCCTGTTTGATGCACTTCCCCAGGAGGTAGCAGAAGAAAGGCAGCGAGTGGTACAATTCCATTTGCTTGTAATTGAGAGCCAAGGTGAAGGCCAAAGAACCAAACAGGTCCCAGCCCAAACCAAGTCCCAGAATCCCCCATAGAGCCAGACCCAGGCTCACACAGTTATATCTGAATATGCAGTTAAAGACTATGCATGTGCTGTTTTTGCTGGATTTTAAGTTCTTGACATGTTTGTGAATAGATGAAATATTGCGTACCATAGCAGAATTAGGGTAAATGGTAAAGGATATTGAAAATGGCCGTAGTCAATCAGTACAAGTCCTGGATACAGAAGGATGCAAAGAGCTGTGGCAACCTATGAGAACAAAAAGATACAGTGACCAAATCAAAGCAATAATGTAATCTCAATGATTACAATTTTTTTTAGAACAATATACAAATTCAAGGGAATTAATTTAGTTACCTTTTGTTTAGAGGACCCATCGCAAAAGTAGAAGCAATAAACCAAAACTGCTGGAATGTAGATCAAAATATCTGCAAAAAGAACTATAGGAGATGAGGAAGGTTAATATACAAAGCCATGATCAATGCCCTGTAAACATTAACATGCTTTATAACATTCAAGATTATTCAAAGCAATGCAGGTTATAAGCGATAATAACCCCACCCTCTTTAAATGAAGATACATATTTACATACAGACAAAGTAGTGGGACACCTGACCATTACACCAACAGGGACTGTAATGACATTGCATTCTAAATACATAGACATTATGTAATTGGTCCCCCCTTTATAGCTATAACAGCTTCCACTCTTTCTGGGAAGGCTTTCCACAAGATTTTGGAATGTTTTCAGGGCTCTGTGCAGGTCAGTCAAGTTCTTACACACCAAACTCAGCCAACCATGTCTTTATGGACCTTGCTTTGTGCACTGGGGCACAGTCACGCTGGAAGAGAAAAGGGCTTTCCCCAAACTTTTCCCACAAAGTTGGAAGCATAGCATTGTCAAAAATTTTTTGGTATGCTGAAGCACTATGATTTCGCCTAGCCCAACCCCTGAAAAATAGCCTCATACCATCATTATCCCTTCTCCATTAAACTTTACAGTTGGCACAATGCAGTCAGGCAGGTAACGTTCTCCTGGCATCCGCCAAACCCAAACTCGCCCATTAGACTGCCAAACAGAGAAGCGTGATTCGTCACTCCAAAAGAACATGTATCCACTACTCCAGAGTCCAGTGGAAGCGTGCTTTATACCACTCCATCCGATGCTTGGCATTGTACTTGGTGATGTGAGACTTGCATGCAGCTGCTCCGCTATGGAAACCCATTCCATGAAGCTTTCGCCGCACAGTTTTTTTGTGCTGATATTAATGCCAGTGGAAGTTTGAAACTCTTCAGCTATGGAATCAGCAGAGCGTTGGCAACTTTTATGCACCATGCGCCTCAGCACTCTGTGACCCCGCTCTGTGACTTTAAGTGTCTTCCGCTTCATGGCTGAGTTGCTGCTGTTCCTAAACCTTTCCACTTTCCAATAATACCACTTACAATTGACCGTGGAATATCTAGTATGGATGAAATTTTGCAAACTGACTTATTGTAAAGGTGTCTATTTTCTTACTTAGTCTGCTGCTGGTTCGAACTGCTTTAAAGGGGACCTATTATGCCCCTTTTCACAAGCTGCAAGTCTCTGGTGTCCCCAGAATGTGTCTGTGAAGTTTCAGCTCAAAATACCCCACAGATCATTTATTATAGCTTGTCAAATTTGCCCCTATTTGGGTGTGAGCAAAAACACACCGTTTTTGTGTGTCCCTTTTAATGCAAATGAGCTGCTGCTCCCAGCCCCCTTTCCAGAAGAGGGCAGAGCTTTGACAGCTAGTGCTTCGGTTGCTCAACAACAACAAAGCTGGAGAAACAGCAACATTACACACTAACTAAAGTTAAAAAAGAGAAATCATAATCAAGGACCCCATTAAGATGAAAAAGCAGTCCATAACTGCTGGTCTAGGATCAGTTTTCTCCATAATAGCATATTGGCGAAACATATTTGGCAAACGATCCAGTGCGTATCTGTGTTTGCGCTCTGGAGATCATCAAAGGTTTCTATTTACAATGTGATTTTGCAAGCAATAGCCAATCATTGGTGCCTTGCTGAGGTGAGACCCTTGAGCAAGGCACCGTACCCCCAACTGCTCCCCGGGCGCCGCAGCAATGGCTGCCCACTGCTCTGGGTGTGTGTTCACAGTGTGTGTGTGTTCACTGCTGTGTGTGTACACTTGGATGGGTTAAATGCAGAGCACAAATTCCTAGTATGGGTCACCATACTTGGCCACATGTCACTTCACAATTCACAATTCACAATCAAACAAAAAAACAAAAACTTCAGCGTTTTGAGCAGTGAGTGGATTCTGAGTTCTGCACGTTCACAAATCCTCTCATTATAACAATTATGTAATTAAGAGATTCATTGTACAGTCAGCTTCATTGATTATAACGGAACTTTGTGAGCTTGCGATGAACTAAGTCAAGTCACCTTTATTTATATAGCGCTTTTTCAATACAGATTGTTTCAAAGCAGCTTTACAGTGATAACAGGAAAATTATGCAACAAAGTTTGTTTTGGCTGTACAGCAGCTCTAGAAGAAAATAGTGTCATTGTTTAGCTGTAATAATGCGATAAATATGAATTTCTTCATAGGTGGAGGGTGAACTCCAAGGTAAGGTTTGTGAACGTCTACGTATATAAATATATCCAAATATTGTTCATGAGTGGTTTTATGCTCTAAATTCAGTTCAGTTAAGACAGAGAAATTACACTGCCATTTAACATATTTGAAATAAATACATTTCTGGTGTCAATACCTACCTGTGGCTCTCATGAACAACTTATGAGTGTGGCTTTCATAGCCTCTAGATGCATTCAACTCTACCCATTCAGGATTAAGCAGCTTTGCTCTATCAAAATACACAGAGAAAAATCAAAATCACCATCATGAAGTCATGTTCAACTGATCTAAGAAGTTAAAAATCTTTTATGACTATATTGTACCATGTAAAACAACACTTACACATATGCACACACTAGACTGTGATAGGCTGTGAGGGGAGGGTAATCAAGTCCCCAATAGTTCAAATCATTATTTGTAGTATTGAAGTACCTTGTTTGGAAAAGAAAAAAAGTCACATTCATATAAGGCATTGGCTTTATAAATGGAATACTGTGACATTCAACTTTTACCAAAAATAAACAAAAGAGGGGGCTTCACCAATGTTGGTATACTTGGCCATGGAGGAGGAATGAAAGACTAACCATTCATGAACAGGCAGATTATAAGTCACTTCTTGCCAGTGTCTCTGTGCTTCATAGTCCCCGAACATTGGCGGTTTACCTGCACCTATTCCATTAAATGCAGAATAGTATGGTTTATTAACTAAAACATAGATGTATGAGGTATAATAATCATCATATAACATTACTTCACGAACAAAGTTTATCCCACTTTATTGTCATCTTACATGAGCTGATCTTGCTCATTTAGAGATGAATGAGCTGTTCCGAACACACTGACTGACGTGTCAATCCTAAAGAAACCGGTACTTCACTGAAAACCAACCTGAGTATGAATGAAAAGACACCGCCCATCTCGACGTTAAAACGAGCAACACGCACAGTGAAATAAGGCTCCAGTTCTCCATGTCTGGTAGCCTTCAGGACGTTTTGATTTAAAAATCATAAATCTGTAACATCGCTCATGCTTTCCTGCAGAGCCGAATAGGCTGAGATTCACTTCCTGAAACGTTACGTCAGCGGAGTGGCGCCTCGTGATGACATCATACATAAGCACGTGGGTTCAATTGATTAAACAGGTCTGTATCCTAATGTCTGGTTTGCAAATTTGAACCACGGACTGATTAAAACCTGAAAATGTTAGTGGTAATACGTCATTCTGTCTCAAATACAGTATTAAAGTGCGGTAGCCTAAGTAAAGATGTTAACTTAGTTTCCTAGATGTCCTAAATAAAAAGGCGGTGATCAAATGAACTTATTATGGAACATCATCAGGTAAAGACGCTGAATGAACTCCCCTTTGCCTATTTAGGAACACTATGAATCAAATTATGAAGAAATTGAGAAAGAAAAAAAAAAAAAAAAAAACTCTGATGTGTTTGTTTAACTATGTCCCAAAAATGCATATAAATACTGGGCAAGATAACAGGGCAGTGTGCTAAATATGTAGCTATCTATCACTTAACAAGCTTTTCAATTACAAATGACAATTTTAAACTATTCAAAAATTATTAATAAACATTATTATTATTATTATTATTATTATTATTATACATTTATTAAAACATGTATTCCGTTTATATACAACGCCTTAAAGAAACAAACAGTTGTTTGAAATAGATTTTTTTTAACATTTCAAAATATGCTCACCGTGTTGATTTTAGCATTCTAGCATTGCTTGTGTTTGTTTCCTTGGTAACTAAACATTTTAATATCGTTACAGAAAATAAAGTTAGTTTAGACAATCAGAGCCAATATTTATAAAAATGGAAAGCAATTTGCTTGTTATTAGTTTATTGTTTCTTGGACCCATCAAACGTTGTATGTTACCTGTTCATTTAAGATCTACCAGTTAACGTTAGCATCGGTAGACCTACCTGGTCCTCTAGATGTCATTTGAATTTAGGTCAGAGAGCATTTGCAACGTTGTCAATAATAAGTCAATTCTGAATTGTGGTTGTTGCTCTCTTTTTACAATAATTGGCCCTTGAGTTCATCAACTCTTATCTGAGCAGTGGTGTAATCACTAGCATTTCATTCACTTTAAAAGCTGCTGGATATGACAGCTTCTTTGTAGTAGGGACATCAAATATTTATAAATAACCATGGACAAGTGCTGATTTGCAATGACACTTTCATTACAGTAAGGAGCCTATTAGTCACATCCCTCTCAATGACATGTTAATGTCGCTGTTTGCCATTTTTGTCATTTACTGCTTCGTCTCTGCACCCTTTAAATATTTAGTAACCACTGTATCCACATTTACTGTTGGCGATGTGCTCCAGGAGATACCTGGGCTTGTCAGTGTCCCTTATAAGCAATTCCCTGCATGCTTATGGCTTCTGTATTGTGATTCTGAAATCAGGGCTGTTGTTTTTTGCTTGCTAACTGTCTTTTTTTTTTCATTTCCAGTTCTAGTAGACTGTAGCCTAATCATTAATTTTCTTCTTAAAATGTTTAAACATCTATTTATGTTTATTGTCAAAGGGTAGAAAAAATGTTCTTCGCAAAACAACGTGCGAAAGAAGCTGTTTTTCGCTGTGCTTAACCAACAGCTACAAATTGGATGAAATGATTTCACAGATAATTAGGCATATATTAGAAAAACGATTCCTATTGTAATATCTAATATAAAAGCATGAACATGACATAAGACATGGGACGGCCGATAGGCGGTGGGAACACGGGGACTCTACACCTGTGTAGCGCGGAGAGCAGGTGGATCCACAAAGGTCAAAGCGTTGTTTAGTTTACCCAGAAATGCGTCCGACCACTTGTCACTTTCAAAATGCTCAGCAAGGAGTTTTCCTTTGTGTTTCACACGCCAAGAAAAATAGAAAGTTTCAAAACAGTTGCTCTTAAACGTCTGAAGTCTCTTAGCTAGCCTAAATGTTACGTGACCGAACGTAAATGGATAATGTAGGGCAAGCAAAATTCTAAAGGTAGGCTAGTGTTGCTGAAAACCTAATAGCTTGATTACTGACATAATTTCGCATACACAATTTATAAATATGTTGCGTAACGTCTTCTTTATGTATCCATAACATTTTTATTCAATTATTTTTATAGCCTAATAGAAAATAGGCCTATCCATGTCTCGCGACTCTTTGCATACAGCGGGATGTGTTAACCTTGCACTCGTTAAAGAGTCAACCCTTTCCCACCAGCCGTCCTCGAAATAGATCCCTCATTAAAACCCGTTGAATCTGAACAATTTCACAGTATCTCTAGTCCAAAACAAATAACATCTAACTGATCCACGTGCGCGATCATTATCCCCGCAACAGATGCAAAGAAACAAGTAGCCTATTTTGAGATATGACCACCACGGTTACTGAAGATGCATCGAGATATGTGCTCCCATTAGCAAAGCAGTCGTTTATTTGATGTAATTTATTCTTGTAGACGCTGTCTAGGCTAAACTAAAGACATCACCCTCATCATCATCATCTAATGTGCTGTAATTATAGAGAATTTCTATCGTTTTAGTTTTTTCATAGGCCCGAGTGATCATCTTGTCAGTGTATTTATTTATTTATTTATTTATTTTCTAAACGTCGTTTCGGATGTTTTAAAATACTTTATAATTTGCCTGTGTAATTTTTTTTAATGTCCAATTTTTGGTTTCGATATGAACTTTGATAAATTCTTTAATAAAGTTTAGCTGAATTAGCTGAGACAGCTGTTACCTTTTGAATATAAGCTAATAAATATCATAGAATAACCGTTCCTGAGAAAAGAGAAACGAAGACATAGCTACATTAGGCCTATATAGCGACGACCTAATTTGAATGTGACTTTATTTTACCAACTAAATCCAGCTATAAAATTACTGTAGGAATGTGCTGTCAAAGTCCACTGTGACAGCAAGGCATCAGAACAATGTGCTTACAAATATTTATCCCATTTTAAGGAATAAGGAGACAGTTGTGGAATAGGGCCCCCCGTTAGTGCCTTTCAGAGGGTCAGTCTCAGCAGCGTCTTTGGTCTGAAAGTGAATTCAAGAAGAGGACTCTTTTTCTTTTCCCATGGGTATCACTTAAATATAGCCCTAACTCTTGTGCGCCACACACTATCTACCATTTGCTGTTTGAGTAGAACTGATTAGCTAGACACAACTGTGAAAGAGTGTTGCTTTAATAGGAACGTCTTCCTAAACATTTTTAGGTCGCCTTCATTTTCACTTGTAAACGGATACGGCAGTTTCTCGACGGCTCTTGACCTTTTTATTTGGAAAGAATGTTGCTATTTTTGTAACCTACATTGTCAAAATTGTAAAATTAAGTAAGCTTAGTTTAATTTGTAATTATTTATCTGGTTTTACTGGCTGTTATTTATGTAGGCTAGATTATCTTAGTAAGTTTAGATGGCTAACTGAAAAGCGTTTGTGATGGTGGTTTTGCAAAGCTGTTCTTTTGAAATTATTGGATTGTTGTATTCACAATATCACAGTTAGATAAGATAAAATAAAATGATCGTACAGGGTTTTTATCATTTTGAATTAAAATATCCTGTTATTACATTTTAAAAAGAACGGCTGAATTAAAATGCGTTATTCGCAAATTAACTGTCTCAAAATAAGATAATTTATCTTATTTTAATATGTAGGCTAAACACTCATGATTAAAATGATTTATTGTTTTAACATTTCTTATATTTTAAGACGAAACTGCTGTTTTTAATCACACAGCCTATGTGAATTAAAACCATAATAGCCTACGTTTGCATTTGTTTCTGTAGGCTGCTTGTTCGCAAGTGTCATCGTTGCATTCCTGTAATTTTAGAAAAAATCTGTTTGATTTAATAAAATCAATTGTGTCTGAGATGCATTGGATTGTTTTCATTTTATTAACAAATGAAGTTGATTTACAACACAATATTGCTACATAGATTACATATATTTAAATTTTATAAACATACTTTTTCAGTCTTTCAATAGGAACAGTTTAATATTTCATATTGGAAAACAAAGGGAAAAACATAATTCTTGAAATCACTTCTTTCAGGATGAAAACAAAATATGGAAAAAAATAACTCGTTTAAACAACGAAATGAAATAGGAAAGAAAAACATGTAAATTAATTTCTTTGTACAAATATTTACAAACATTACCTGTACTGAAAGCATTCCTTTTTGATTATGAATTTTCTTTTTTCTCAAAAGTCTTTACATGGCTACATTGGGGCGGACGAATTGTCCAGTGCTGCCTATAGTTCGTGCTGTATCGTCTTTAAAATATATGTCTAAAAAATAGTCTGATTATCATTGAGAAGGCCATTTAGATACCGCTGCTGTGGACGCTGTCGGTAAAAACTGTCCAGAGATGATATTTGACGGGACGCTGAGAATTGGCGCGATGGCTGATGTCCGGGTTAAGGACAGGGACTGTGCGCTCAGTAAGGCGGACTGCACCGTCACGGGCGGCCGTAGGAAAGTCTGTGCGCTCGTAGAGCTGCTGGAGACCCCGATAATGTTTTCTATGCTGAACGATGGTCGACTGGACGGCTCGGATTTGATAATTGACGCGGTGCTCAGGCTGTTCAGTTGTAACTGGAGACTTGGACTTAGTTGAGAGTTAAAAGCTTTTCTGTTCAGTTCTGCGGAGGGCAAGAGAGGCACCGCCGGAGGGAGCATCGGACCCACCGGGGGAATGTACGGGTACTGCAGAGCGGCTGCAGGGTGCGAGTAGGCGGCCGGGTGAATTCCATAGTGGCGTCCGTAAGGATTCCCAATGCTATATGCCCCAAAACTCTGCATCATGAGGGCGGTCTGGTCCCTGAGAATGTCCGGCTGGTGTCTCTTGAAGCGTTTCCTCCTCCTCAGAAAGCTGCCGTTGTCGAACATATCTTCCGACTGGGGGTCGAGGGTCCAGTAGTTGCCTTTGCCCGGGTTGCCCGGTTCCCGTGGGATCTTGACGAAGCAGTCGTTGAGGGACAAGTTATGGCGAATGGAGTTTTGCCAGGCCGGGAACTTCTCCCGGTAGTAAGGGAAGCGGTTGCTGATAAACTCGCAGATCCCACTGAGCGTCAACTTCTTCTGCGGGCTCTGCAGGATGGCCATAGTGATGAGGGCGATGTACGAGTAGGGCGGCTTCACCAGACTGCTCTTGGGCTTGCTTTGCATGGGACCGGAGGAGCTCTCCTGAGCATCCCCCTTGGACTCTCCCTCGCCGGCGCTCTCGCATGGACTGTCGCTGCGCTCCTTCACCTCGATTTCCTCCACCTCATCTCCCCGGTCCTGCATGCATTGGCTCTCGCAGTCACTGTCCCGCTCCATCCCCTCGTCGCCCTCCCCGACCACGTCGATATCCACATCGTCAGCTGTGAGTACGGTCTGACCGGACATGTTGCTGGCACTGGTGCCTCCAGACAGGGTCATCACCGCTCACTTTACTGCTGGAGCAACCAAAGGTAAGAGCAGCGGTCAGATCAGATGACGACCAGTGGCTATAAATGCAGGTCAGTCCCGGCCTGCCAGGAAAACTTCAACTTTAGAAAATATTTCTCCAGTCCAAAGGCTTCTTTCTGTAGACTACACCTCGTCTCCTTTCCACTGTATGTCCTGGAAACTTAAGCGTGGTTTTGGACCGAGGAGTCAAGATGACACATGCTTTGAAAAGCAGGCTTTAAGGACTGTCTGATAGATTACTTTTCACTTAAAGATATACTATCAGCCGCGTCACGTGACCCGCCGACGTCAGAGGTCGCGCTGTTATACCGCTGAGCCGAAGTTGTTTCATGGATTTGTCAACAAAGGGAACAACAGTAACATCGCCTCTGTTCGTCCGTCATAGACCATTTAGCGGTGGCGGAGGGGAGAAAATCGGCCTGCATGATTGAAATCATCTCCAGAGCTGACGTGCATTCACTCGCCCGCGCTAAACGCAAACTTAACTTTTCTTAGGCCAATTAGCCTATATTGAAAGCTGCTGAACGAAAACGTCTACAGCTAAGTTAATTGAATCTCTTGTCATTTATTTGTGTGCTCGAATACTGCATGGTTAAACGAACAGTTTAAAATATTGTACTTTTATAATAAAATTAGGCTATTTTGTAGTCATTGGAGAATTAAACTTAACCTTCGCTTGAGTCTTTCTGTAGACGTCAGCACTGATTTTGTTACGTGTGAAATAAGTACAAAAACAATGGAAATCTCTAAATAAAGATCTTTGTAGAGGTGCTAACGACCCTCATCATTGCTCGTGTTAACATATGAATTAAGTAGGAAATGAGCGCGCGGGTAAATGCATAGGAGCCATTCACACGCGCACAGGTGAGCGACGCATGTGGGATATTCCCAAGAAAAAGAAAGCGGAGAGGGAATATGTAAACTCTTTTAACATTTCCTGGATCGTGTGAGAAAATGTTTCTCAGTGTCGTTGTGCTTCACGGGAGCTGCGAGGTTTAATTATAGGCTACTTATCTGTGGTTTGTACTTGAATGCTCTTGTTTCTTGTATATTTGAGAGATTAAACATTGATGTGATTGTACCTTTTTTATCGATGGACAGAAAAAAATGTTCTGTGGTTAGATTCATCACTTATTTAACCACAAGTAATATAACGTCTTATCGATCTACAGCTTGGAATATCTGCCCCTGCTGTAATGAAAATAAAGCCTGGTGTAATTGACGCTCAAATCAATTATTCTCACAACCATTCTATTAGAGCTTACAAAAAAGGGTGTAGCTATCATTTTTTTTCTTAATGGTCAGAACTACGAAACTGTTAGAAAACAAATAGTAAAGCTCGATATTTCTTCAGCGATTCGCTTATCTCTGTTTTTTGGTGCAGGTTTTGCAGCGCTGCTCTCAAAATAGCCAACCGTATGTCCTAAAACTAATTATTATTAGTTATTGTTCATAATAATAATCATGATTATTATTATTATTATTATTATTATTATTATTATTATTATCATTATTATTAATAAATATTATTGTTATTATTATTATTATTATTATTATTATTAGAAAACCTTTTATTTGTATAAAATTCATTAGGGAGCTCATTAAATAGTGGCTATTATATATTTTTCAGTATACTTGTTTTTGTTGGATGACATTTAATCTGCAAATAGGCCACCACCTTTCACCTCGACCTTTACCTTTAGCCTGCTTACCATCCTTTCAATTCTCCGAGGAACGCATGCTTGTGCTACATCTTTGAAGCTGTTTTTGCATGGTGAATGAATGAGATTAATTGAATCATGTTGTTATTAATGGTATTGAAGGACTCAGGCAAACAGACAGTGGCCCGTGTGATGTCCCGTTTATCAATACGGGCTACTTAGAGGATGAAGTCAAGGCACCATCTAACGCTGCCTAAAGCCAATATTTGCTTTGGAAAATTGTTCTTCTGCTCATTACGCAATTGATTAATAGTTTTTACATATGTTAGTTTCGTATATATATATATTTTTAAATAATATTGTAGGAGCCCACTTCAACAATAGTTCAACAAACTCCACATTTATTTGCTGATTTACTGCTGTAGATCAAGGCTCATTGTGATTAGGCTGTTGTTTAGGCTTATATAAATGCATGTTTTGGACGGTTGTTCGCTTGAGTTTTTTTTTTAAGCGCTGTATTTTGCAGAATGATGAAGTGTTTTGTCAGCGGCTTAAAATGTAAAAGACCATATATCTCGAGTCAGTGCGCACTGAAAGACATCGTGGATGATATCGCCCAAAAGGAGATGAAATTCGTCCTCTCTGTGATCTTTTGAAGCTCCATAAATCCGGCTTTATACCTTCGCAGTTTGTTAATGAAATGTACATTTAAGCACACATGCACGGCTTAACCCGACAAAACCTTTTAGAATAATAAGCTAACTCTTTCCAGCATGAACCTATTAGGAGACGCAGGCATAGCAGGTGACGGTGCGGATACAGTGGCTGAATGTGATTACCCAGCAAGGTCAGAAACAAATAGCTCACAAATAGCAAAGCAGGATCGAATTTATGCCTAATTAAATCGCTGAAATAAAAGAGATAGAAGGGAAAATTGAAGGGCGTAATGGGAAATGTGTCCATTCGGGGAAGAGGGGATGTGCAGAGCAAAGGATGTAACCCAGATGAAAACTGAACTTGAACTATGAGGATGCCTCGCATTAGTGTAAATATATATTTGAAGGGTATAGGCCTATTAATGCTGCACGGACTTATCTGTACAAATATATTGAATGTCTAATACATTAGTACCTTGCAAGATCTTACTAAATAATATAGCCTACAAAATAATTCTTGGCAATAATGTTTTTAATACCAAAACGATTTTTGTAAATTGTATGTTATTTGCATTTTATCATGACTCGTAAATTAACAAACTTGATTTGACATGTTGCCTGTATATGCACACCAATATACAATGTTTGGTCCTATGTGTAATGTATATTTTTAATAATTGGCTAATAATAATAATAATAATAAACCAAATCAAATAAAGACTTTGTACCTCGTTGTAATCGAATGTATTTTGTGAGTGGCTCATCTTTTACAAAACTGGTAGTAGTAGGCTAATTTTATTATGTAAGCACAGTTGGGGGCAAGCTTGTACAACTGTAATAAATGAATGGCTTTGTTAGCGCGCTTTTAATTACGGTTATTGTGCCAATTATTTTACATCAACTCCGCATTATCAGCATGTCAGATTTAATAAAAAGGAGCCATTTGCAGGAAAACTGCTCCTCTCATCTAGAAAGGGAAGTGTCCACGTCATACTCTGGTTAAAAAATGACTTTTCATTTAAATGCAATCCTTAATTGGATTTTCTACGGTCGACACCGTGATTCCCCAAGGCTATACCCACCAGAAGGCAGGATCTCCGTTTTTCTCTCTGAATTCACCATTTTCACCCTCTTGAAGAATCCACTCTATCAACCTGCAACTTTCTGTCAAACAATATGATCCAGCTCATTTTTAACAGTCTCCTTTGTAGTATCATCCTGCAGGCTCTCACCATTACAGCCAAACCAGTTTTTCGCAAATTCAGTTGAACATAACATAATTCCGTAGGTATACAAAACAGTATGCTGTAGGTATATGACAACGGCATGTCAAAACACTACTTTAAAAACAACGAAAGTGAATGGACGAATGAGATATACATTTTCATTCCTGAATGAATTAATCAGAAAAACAATTTTTCACCACGGCTATGCATTTGAAAATGAACATAGAATTATTATTGTTGACATTTCATGTGTGAAATAAAAGATTGCTTTATTTTTGTGATGTAAAATATTTTACTTTATTTAAATATGAAAATTTTTTTTCTGAACCACAAATTTTCCATACAAAATACAGAGTTTCATTAAATATCTTAATTCAAATGTATTTTTCGTGTAATAAATAGGCTAATGCTTATTTATGCTCATGTCCTGAAGATATTTTTGTTTTCTATTATTTTTTTATTATTTGTATTACTTGTTATTTTTCTCTTTCTATAGCTGAAAGTAGAATTAAACTGGCTGCACGTAAGTAACCGTGACACAAACTGATTTCCTCAAACCTAAACAATGAATTCTGGAATTAATTGTTGTTAAAAACACAATGCAGCCTGTTGTCTATCAGTACGGTGAATCACTGGAATAAAACTGCATCCGTACCTACTTGCATGGTTTTATATTAGTAGCTTAACTGCATTATTTATGCATTATAATTTTTTTACTAAACGTTTACAAACGTACGATATTCTTAGGTTAATTTTACAAAATTATCTTTTAATATTGCTGTAGGCTATATGTGATGTGGTTTTGGTCCATGATGTCGAGGATGGGGGCAAAAATGACGCCTTCAACCAGATTAACATGCCAATGCACGCAGTTAAGCATGTGTGATGTTACTCGGTTTGTACGTTTCATTGTTATTTAGATGAAGACTGAAGTAGCACATTAGCACGACGAGAGGGTGTTATTTGGGTTTTGTCTTAATACCACGAACTTCCTGCGTAACCCAAGTTCGTCCAACATCCCTCTTTTTCACGTCTCGCTGTGTTCTTTCTTTCTGAAAACCACGTTCTGCACTCACCGCGAGGTAAAGCCACTTAAGATTAAATATTTCCAACCACCATCCGATTCATAGCCTACTTGTATCTTTTCATATTGACGACAAATTTAGAAGATAAAGGGCATACCAATATGAAAGTTGGTGTGTTCTTTAAGGGTAAAAGGTTAGATGGCTTAAATGTTATTATTTGTTAATCAGTCAATATTTCAAAAGCAACAGAAAATAATCTTGCCGTTATAGAGGGGTCTTAAATACCTGTACAGTTTAGTAGCCTACTATAGATAAATAACTGTGAACTTGTTCTACGCATTAAATCTATTTGTTATCGGATACGTGTTATCTTTGTGACACCTGATCTCAATCAGTTAGTAGTGATGCTTCACTCACTTTACCCATCGCTGCTTTAGAGCTAATTACCTTAATGCTTGTTATTCAGTCAGAATCTCCGGTTGAGAAAATCACCGCCACCACGTGAAATGACTGAGTTATGGAGTGTGGTTTCATTGATAACTTGGGAGCTCCCTAGTTCTACAATCTTGCGTGAGTAATTCGCTATAATTATCTATTTATTGAAGTTTCACGTTATCAATGTAATTATTTCCTATTCCCATTTATAGGCTAATTTTAGTCAAATTAATCAGATTCTTACGTCAGAGTTTAGGCACACTGTTTAGTGTCGGATCTGTTTTCTTTGGCACTAATTAATTTCAAGCCTATAGTCTAAAAAATGCAACGAACTTATAACTGCATTGTCATCAGTTTGATTTTACTTAATTTACTGTAGCAATCAAACTCAAGATTTCCATTGGTGTATTTTTTTATTTCTACAGTGCAGTTATTGACAAATTAGATAAACGGGACCTAAATAAAAAAGACTTAATGTCCATATATGGAGATATTGAAAAACTACGCCAAATATTTCCATACTGATTTTCCTTAAAAAAAAAAAAAAAAAAGTTAATGCCATAACTGCATGACATCGTGAATTGTATAGGCTACTATCCAGACTGATAGGCTATTAAAATAAGTAGCAGCAAACCACAGCGTTGTTGTGTCATGATGTTGTTCACTGAACTCTGTATTTCCAACACGAATAAACGTCCAGAGTCGATGCAATCAATGGCTTCAATTCATTAAGTCTACTCAAGTGTATGTCTTAGGTGGGCTATGACCCTTGTCATTAGCTAATAATTCTTCCATTTGAGTCTCACAACTTCTCTCTTCAACAAATGCCTCCGGCTATAAATACTAATGAAATATCTTTGGCTAATTTGATTTTGCTGGTACACTTGCAGTTATGGCTGAACTTTCCCACGAGATGGGCTGATTGAAGGGTCTCAGATCCTGTAACGGAAGGGGGAAAACATTCAGAGCATTTCCATAATTACCCAATTGGCTGCCTAATGACCTTCCAGAACAATAAAAAGATCTCTTGTTAATTCCATCTTTCATGCTGACATTCACTAGATTCCTATCTTATATGTTGAGAGTTCACAAGATAACAAGTGTACTTTCTTTTTTCTCGCCAGAGAACGGTTCATTCAATTATCCCCTGCACATCTCTTGCCAGCAAATGAAAGAGATCTGCTTGTCGCCCTCATCTCAAAGTTGGATAATTTATAGCCTTCTGGGGTTATAAAGATGGGGTTTCGAGCATTTTGAATGGTGGGACAGAAATGAAGAGCAGAATAATTAAAAAGATCACAAGTCCCCCGCGAATGTAATTATGACTGCTTTGCAAAGGGTCTGCGTTCAAAAGAAGACGTAGGGCCTGATGTTCTTTAAGTTTGTCATATATTGTTCATTTATTTATTACCCCTGAAATTAATGCTGTGTATTGAACAGTTTTTAGACATGTATCTAAATACTGAACGTGAAGTCTGTAGACGTGACGACGTTTTTTCAACGTGTCGTTCTGTGCAGTTCATTCACGTAATTCTCATTACTAACATTAGTATTCGTTTACTACTGAAACCTGCCAGAATGTTTCTATAAATACTTTTAGAATATTATATTGGTGTCGAAATATTTGGTTCAACTATGTAAAGGTTTGTATTTTGCTCTCCAGTCAATCAATCACGTTATGTTCATAGAGAGTGCTGTACAAGAGCTGTTGGTCGACTTTACCTTTACAGAGAAACTGTCATCCACAAGACAGTGCACCTGCTTATGATCTTGTGGGTATATTACTTTTTATACTTTTTAAGCCATTCATCCATTTAGAAGTGTATAATGTAAATATAAACAAAGAACAACCAATGTGGTGTATATAGGTACTACATATTTCTGTGTACATGATGTACAAAATAACTAATTTTTGCTGACAACTATTGATCTGTTATTTGTTGGACAATGTTGTGTAATGCATTGGAATTAGACAATTATTGATAAGGTGCATTATATGGTCCCTAAAAATGGCAATGAGGTCTAGATAATATTTCTGTGACATGCATTTTAAACTTTACACATAAATCCTGTAAGCTAATTGCATTGTTTGGCTTTGTTTGGAGTTTTAATTGCTTATGTCACACCCGATTAATAACAAATCCAAAACGATAAGATGGATTTTCAGCCAACAGATGATATCATCCCTGAGGATCTTTCTCAGCCCTGTCAATGTGGGTGTATTGGATTGGAGTCCAAAGGAAGAACTCATACATTGCTAACCTGAGGAAAACTGTCCACCTTTTGTTCTTTCTAGATCTGCATCCCTGAAAAAAAAACTTTTAAAATAACTGTTTTATTTAATTTTTTTATTAGGTGGATGGAAACAGCTCACTAATGTTGTATGAAATACCTCACTGACAGATCATGACTGATTCACTATTATGTGCCATCTGTTGGCCAAAATGGGAAATAAAATGTAAAATGTAGAAACCTTAGAATGAAGTTTAAATGTATAGGTCTTTAGGTAGTAGTCTTTTTATTTTAACAGAAACCACAAAAAATAAATAAATAAATAAATAAATAAATAAATAAATGTGCACAAGAAATTTCGGGATGCATGATTCTATATTATGTATTAGCATGTAAACACTCGTTTCTCAAAGCTAACTTTGTTCCACTCTCAAGCCTCAGTATGAAAAAACTTTGTGGTGTAAATTTGTGAATGGCTGCTAATGGCCATGTGCTGGGTGTTTTTCATGTTGTTCCCAGTTGAGCAGTCTTCTATTAAGTGCAGGAACTTGTAGGGAATCAGGCTATTTGTATTATTTAAACACATAATAAAATCATCAAAGCGCGGTGGCAAATTGTCATTTGGCAGTCAGGAACCTTGCCCTGGAATCCTGCAGCTCTCAATAGCCCAGCAAAGGACTTGCTAAATGACTAATGGGACCATGTGACTTGACTTGAGAAGGGGCTCAGAACAGCAGATTTAATTATCATGTTAGAATTCTGCATGAAAACAATCTATACTAGAAATTAGAACTATTCCTGTCAGATGACTTGCATCTGCCAGTAATTCTATTTGGGACAACCGATCCCCTTCTTTGAATGTTATCAAATGTTTACAAAGTGCTTAATCTGGTAAATGCAATCAGTGAGGCCTGCAGTAATTGTGTGCCGGCGTCAGCACCCAGGTTTCACCGGCCGGATGCCTTGATCTTTATGAAAGGCCCAAAAAGACGAATCAATACATGCGTGGATAGATAAATTTAGGCCTTAAGGAAAATTTGCCATATTTATTTGCACAGTAGCTTGTATGTGCATTATTCTGTGCTTGTTTTTTGTAGCACAACTTATATCACCCACAGGTGAGTGGTATTCTCTACTTGCTTGGGATGTATAAGAACTGATGGGCTACAAAGTTCACCATTGAACCTAATCACAGTTCGTGTCCCATAATGGAGTTTCAAAATCTTTTAGGTGATGTCCTCTTCGGCTTCTCCGTCTCTCCTATATGTCACGATGCTGTATATCAGGTGTGTTATGTACATATGTGCCATCTCAGTTAAAAGATGTTTAGCAATTTTCTGTGATTAGTCTACTTTTTAGGCTTTTTAATCTATACAAAGCTTTCATTCTTTCCCCAGTGTTGCTCTTCTTTATCACCCTGCCTTAGGGCAACAATGTAGCACCCCCCTTCTACTGCCACTTTAGTCTGTGAAAACCACATATTAAATTTGCCTGGCATAAGTCACTTCATTTAGCACACAGCTAAATTCCTCACTGGGCCATTCATCCATATACATAGTATGGACACACATCTCACACAAAGAAAGCTAGTGAAGCATAATATTGAGGAAGTTACATACATTTCGAGCTTTGTTGGCTGTGTCATGCTGTTTTGTTCCACTTAATTTAGCGACTTATAGAAAAAGGGGTGGTATAGTTGTGCTATGTTGTCATACTTAAGCGTAGAATGGAAGCAGTTATTAGGATTATCGTCTAAATGGCCTTCTCTTGATATATGTGCCACTTTTTTGCCACTTGATGCGTATTTCTGGTGACCTTATAAAGTCCTTATGATATTAGCTTTAGACTGATCTGTTCAATATCTTGTAATTATTTTCTATTTATTAAAATAATAATTTGACATTAACACAACTCGGTGACTTCACATGCCATTGATTAATTTACCAAAAATTTACTGTGAATAAAGGAAGGCAATATTGCACACTTGTTTATTGTACACATCACAGAGTCACAAGGTCATTAGAAGAGTGCGAACAGGGTGAAAAACGACAACAGAGGTGTCATTGTCTCTCATTGAACCTTATAACCAGTTGGATTTTACACTGAGAGGTTTTGCAGTTTACTTGTACCTCACATTATTCATGGGTTGAGCATTTATTTTTCATTTAGATATGCAAGAATGTATCCTAGCTTCTGTTTTGAAGTAGTTCTGTCCACTGCTCAGATAAAAAAGGTGTAAATGTGAGACTGAAGACAGTGCTGAACTGAACTGGTGATTCTAACCTGATAAAATGAGCTCTTTAAATTATAAAGCAATCTTGTTTATACGTTTTCTTGGAAACTGGTGTTGTGACTTTTGATTGGCACAGTCCTTCATCTGACCTGAGAATATAGTTGGAATACTCTCTGTTTTACACTATGAATATATTCATTACAGAAACATCAGGTCTGTCAGCGATGTTTGTGTTCCGCTATGGAAGGCGACCGCACCCCTTTGCTTGATATTTCCAGGCCCCTTACTCACCCTCACATGGGGCTGACATAGAGCTCTAGTTTCACATTAAATTTAGGATGAGATCAGGGGAACAAGTTACAGAGGTCACTACCACAAATGACAAGCCAAGCTTCTGGGCAGCAAATATCCAAAACACAGCATCTCAGACAACTGTAAGCATTAAATTGGCGTATATTTGAGTATTCTGCGTAATTTTAAGTGTGCTGAATTTTGACTCCGAACATGCTAAATGACAAACATGTATAAAAGCATGAAACATAATCAGATAAGTATGCATAGGTTGATATAGAGAAGATATCTTAAATTCAGTTGATTCTCATATTTGTTGTATAATATGGAAGTGATAGACAGGATTTAGTCATCAAGGCCTTGTATGCAGTGCATTTACTTGCAAAATTACTGATTACTTTGCTCTGAAAGATGGACACAGATTAATGCATTGTTCATTCTAAAAAATGCTGGGTTGTTTCAACCCATGTTTTAGTCAAATATGGACAAACCCAACTGTTGGTTTAAATTTTTCAATTAATGTTTTAAACCCAACTAATGGGTTTGTCCATATTTGACCCATACATGGGCTGAAAGAACACATCATTTTTTTTTATAGTGTAGTTCTTAAAAATATATATTTTTTTCATATTTCTTTCAGAATTCATGGAATATCATTGTTTTTGTCAAGCTTTTTAAGAAATGAATAGCACTTTTGAATGTGTACACTCACTCAAGCTTAGCTCAATAAACAATGTTGCCATGTCTGCCTATTATAAGTAACTTTGGGCATTTTTCTTTTCTTTACTTTTCTTTCTTTCTTTTTTTTTTTTTTTTTGCGCATAATCAGAGCACAAAAAACAGGTCAGCCACATGAATAACCAAATATACTCACTTTATGTCCGCAACACTCCTATTATCAATCACTTTTACTCTTGAGGATATATTAGTCATTACAAATTGCTAATGATGATTATTATACATTTTTTTTTATTTTTTTTTACATCAGAAGAACTGGTATCTGGAAAATGTTGCTGCTGCAAGTAAACCTCTACGTGTCACTACGTCGAAGACTATTTCCGTATCACCCGTTTTGACAATTATTGCATACATGTATACGTTGCTAAAATTGCATTATAGTTTAGTCTCTGTTTTATCAGTGACTACTTTTTGGAGGAGGATAGTAAAAAGTTCTTGTTTTCCTGTGGTGGCATCAGTCTTTCAGACAAAATTTACTTGCGACTCCACAGTAATTAATGGCATTTAAAACTCTTCTGTGGTCACATGAGCAAAGATGGCAGATTTCAAATTGCGTACTACATTGGCGTCCTGCAAAATCAGAACCATTTATCTCTAAATCAGAGCTATTATCCCCACCTCTGTTTATTTTTGTTTTGTGGTGCAATGTGTTTTTTTTTTTTTTTTTTTTTTTTTTTTGGTATGGACACACATGGCTCAATCACCCAAAGATGGTAAAGCACTGACTTGTGTTGAGAGTGGAACTGTTGACTGTGAGTTGTTTCCCATTCCTAGTGGGATCATTTGTTTTATCTGGTGAAGGTCTTTGTTTCCCCAGTGCTAGCAGGACCAGATTAAGAGGTGCACACTGGATGGATGACTGCCGGCTGAATGAAAGATTGGCGTAGATGTCTGCTTATTTACTCTTTCAGACCTTTTCCTGTCAGAGCAATAAACCCAGTGGAGGTATTATGCGTTTGTCGTTATGGTTTTTCCTTTGTTTTTGTATCTCAGCATTTCTCACCAGTAAATTTATTTGGATGGATGGATGTAAAAACACTTGGAATCAGTCTATGTACAAAGAACAACTTGGTCTGACATCTGCTAAGTTTACTGAGGCAGACCATTTTCATAGTTTTACCAACTTATTATTGTTGTAGGTAGACCTGAATAGGTAGAAGGGAAGGTAGACCCCTATTGTAGAAGGTAGACCCTTTTCTGTTTTTTTTTTTTGTTTGTTTTTTGTTTTTTTTTTGTTTTTTTTGTTTGGTCTTTAAGAAAATAAAACTATAGGTCTATATGGCAAAAAATATTTGAAACTGAATATGTAGTTTTAAGTCTTATTTTCTATAATAATAATAATAATAAATTATTATTATTATTATTATTATTATGTTTGTTTTACTTCATGTAAATATCAACTTGACATGGCTCAACTTACCCTTAATGTGGGGCAAGTTGGGCCACTGGACCAATTTTATTTGTATTTATGGCCCTGTGCTACTGTTGCTTTCTGGAAAGCAGAGATGGAGAGAGAGTGAAAGCCTG
>CM077460.1:12988574-13058574 GCA_039654765.1 Mylopharyngodon piceus
TTATTATTCCTTTTACAGGCCTCTGTTATATTCAGTGAACTCTGATTGTCTGGACTGTTTGTATTTATTTATTCAGATAAGAAGATTCTATAATCTCATTAATGTAGACTCATTTGTAACACTGACTGAAATATGAATGAAATCTATTCAACTGTTGTAATGTCACATACACCAATACAAAAAATGTAAATAGTATTTATAAAAAGAATTAATCTATTTATTTAATAACTTATATTTAATTTTGTATAAGTAAAGCATCTTCAGATAAATTTGTGTGTGTGTATATATATATATATATATATAAAGATTATTATAAATATAAATTAAATAAATACATTAATTTTATAATCTATTTATTTAATCATTTATATATTTATATTAATTTATAATATAATTTATAAATTATTAAAACAAATTTATTTCATAATTTTGTATAAGTAAAACATCTTCAGATAAGTTATTTATATTTATTTATAATATTTATAATATAATACTTATATATAAAAGTATTGCCATTATTTTTTTATAAATATTAATTAAACATTATTATTATAAATGTTTTTATTTTTAACCAAATCAAACAATTTAGAGGCTTCTTCTTAAAGCAAGAGAAAAACTACTGAGAAAAAAAATAAAATGATAATTCAAGGTAATTTCTAAAAACATCTTTTCTTCACAATTTTGCTTTATATATTGTTTTAAGGATGTTTAGATTTTTTTTTTTTTTTTTTTTTTTTTTACTGGAAAACAAGACAAAAATATATTGAACAAGTGTGTGTTTTTTGCATTTGTTTCTCAGCAAACAAAAAATTCAACAGCATAAAAATACAAAGAGATATTTTATGCTTTAGCCCCGTGCCTAAAACCATATATGCTGCGTCCTTCCATTTTCAATTTCTAATGACATCACTGTCACACCATTTCAGTGAACCTGTGAGATGGCAGTGAGCCCGGAGCTTTCACCCTCAGATTCCATTTTTATTATCCTTTGTGTTTAACTAAGCATTGAATGAACACTGAAGCTAATTCCAAATTCCCGTTGTCATCATCATTTTTAGTGAGAAGTCGAGTAATAGATGCTCAGAGGAGGCTCATAGCAGGCCAAAATGAATCGTGAACATTATTCATCAGTTGGAAAGGCAAGCGTCCCTAGATCCAATTATATATATTCATTAAGTGATAATGATATCATGGTCTTTTAACTGGGAAGAAAAGAGTGTAATTGAATAATAACAGTTGTATAGTCCCAAGGGAGAGGCCTTTGCTGTGCTCGAGGGACTGACCCCGCAGGGTGGAGGAGTGGAAGGGGGGATTGATGGAATTCTATTACCCTGCTGATAGATTTATTATGAAGAGCTGAGTGGACTTGCTGCTCCACTTTGTCACTCACACTAATCAGCCGCTGAGGGTCTGGAGTGAGGGATGAGAGCATGTGCGCACGTGTTCTGATTCTCCCGCTTCTGACAAAGACAAGGTTAGGAGAGGATGACAGACATGCTGTCGTCCCCCATCTCCCCTCCCCAGATTCGTCCTCTTGTCCCCTGGTCCTGTCACAAATGGGCCAGCTGAGCTTCTCGACCTCCTGGGCGAGCCCTCATTTGTTTATTAATGGTCGACATGTGAACCAGCATAAGGACATGTGTCACGTAGAGCAACAGTCAGCCGGCGAGACGCTGTGTCGGGGAAGGACAATTTTTAAATGCTGGGGAAAAGGAGGAGACATGCTCATTTAAGCATTGGGACAACAGAGCCATGGGGTGGTCATACACACATATACACACATACTGACTTACACATATGTACTGGGATAAGCTTCCTCCAACAATCGCATTTTACATTGCTTAGATCAATTTTTCATTGCTTTTCTAAGCTGATACATTTGTTTGAATCTGTTTTGCGTTGCAAAATGCAAATGAATGCTCTTTATACTGCATTCGGATAGCAAAAAACATTCCATTTGAGTTTCTTTTAATATTTCTTAATAAATTCTGTACTTTACAGTTTTTCACTTTGCAACTTGAGAATTTTTGTATTTATTTATTGTTTTTATTTGGTCTGTGTCATTATTCAGTGTGTGAATATTCAATTCAAATCCATATAATTAAAATAATTCATATTATAGTATAATTTACATAATTAACTACAGTTTATGCATGTGTATATGTAATAATGTGTATACACACACACACACACACACAGACTTTTTTTCTTTTTTTTTTTATTCCTTAAAACATTTTTCTTTTCAGTTGACATTTTGCCATTTCTTTTTTCTTTGTGTTAACATGCTGTGTGTGATCCCTGGTGCTGGATTTCGATTGATGGCAAAATCTCAAGCACTTCATTATCATGACAACTGCTTTTGAGAGGCCTTCCGAGTCTAATTTCTTTTGCCCAACTTGCACTCTTGAACAGATGAGGATAACACAACACCTCTTGAGGACTTAATACTCAAGGCTCGGCAGATAATGATAATGATAATGATTAGTAGTGCTTATGTGCTTTATTTCAAGAGTGGTCCATATTGACACATCCTTGACAGTAGAATGAATGCCTACACGCTTCTGAAGACATCCCATTTATGTCATTGTTCAACTGTAACCTAAACAAAAACATTTAACAATTGGCAGTTTTTGCGATTGTTATATTTTCCTCACAAGCAGGGTTTTTTTTTTTTTTAACCAAAAAGTTAGTAGAACATTACAAACAAACACTTATGGCATTTATTCCAGTCTGTAAATGAAAATTTCCCTTAGTTGACCTTACTCAAAGGTGGTTTGTGCAAACTTTGTTTTCCTTTCAGCTGTATCTGTAAGACATTAGTGTGTGACTGTCTGTGTTTGATGTTTCATACAGTAATCAGTGACAGGCCTACCAACACCTCCCAGGAAAGTGGAGCCCATCTTTCAAAACCTCAGTTTAAACATTTGTTGCCTTTGATAAAAACATCATTTATTTTCCACTAGGGTTCAACTACACAAAGATAAATATTTTGAAGCTCTATAGGCATAAATAATTGATTTATGGTAAACAGTGAAAGCTATTCAGTCGGTTCACATGGACACTAAACTTTTTGTTATGAGACATGGTACAATTCAACAGTGTATAATAATGTTTATGCTGGCGGGATTGCAATTAACGTAGGAAACATGCAGTATATTTGCGTTGGCCCTTTGCAAAGGCTGGTTCTGGTTAATACACTATCGGTGCTCCAGTTGTTGTTTACTTACAACGAGGAAGAACTTTAAATGTGCTTAATCGCTAGTACTCAGACAGTAAATCAATCAGATCATTTCCCGTATTGACATGATGTCACACAGTTGCTATTGACTAATATTGGTGAATGGAATCTCGCTGCTAAAGAAATAATTTACAAACGTCTAAATCGGTTTAAGACTTCATACTTCATTGTAATAATGCTGATATTTAAACTTGATGACTTCATGTACTTTTACTGATTGTGTAGCTGATCTGATGAAAGTGCCAAGTGTAACTCCAAGATGAATTCACTTTGTAATTTGTCCAGTGATTTACTGTATTTATATATCCTCTTCAATATAAACTGACTCCTTCATCTTTGAATTATCTTAAAGGTATATTTTGTTTCAGCAAGGAGGTCGGAGTTAAGTTTCATACCCAATTTGTATTGGAGCATATAGAAATGAACACATATGGGATCTTTTTCACACTTGCTCTAGCTTGCACCTGGCTCAATTTTTACATCCTCTGTCTTCCCAGCTGAAGTGGATCGATACTAAAGAATGGCTGTGCTTCGATGGCATGTAATCATCTTGTTGGCTGCTTTGACACTGATCCTCCATTATAAGCCAATGAAGCATGCTGGACAGACGTTACATGGCGACTGTTCTCACTGCTGTCTGAGGTAAAAATAAGACAATACTGGATTGTTTTTTTTTTTTTAAGTTAAAGAAAAATTAACATGAACATTTAATCATTATTTAAATTTCATGTGAAAACATGATTTTGGACTCTAAATATGTTAGTGGTGAACACATACACCTCAAAAGTCTCTCTTGCTAACTGCAGGTGATGCTTTAAGTCTCATCAGAGCTGACAAGATTAGAGAACTGCTATCCCCATGGGTGCCTATCACTCTTCTGAACTCTCCAGGTTCATTCCTCCAGTCATTCTCCATGGAGCCTAAGTCCAGTGCTGCTCCAGCAAAATATAGAGCCCCTAACCTCACCTGAGGGAACAAGACCAAAGACACAGTAGTCTCAGTGTTTGGACCTCTGAGATTATCGCCTACTCTGACCCTTCTCACACCATGTCTGCCTGACCCCAGGAGTGCCCCCAACTTCTTCCAAACCTTTTAACCATACATAACCACCCATGTCCCTTCCATTCAGTCTGGCTCTCCTCCTACAGGGCTCCATGCTGAAAATGCCACAGGACCAAGGATAGAGCCTTGTGGGACACCGTCTGGACCTGTCTGAGCACTGTCACGGCTGTTTGCTAGCTCCCTGCAGGCATGTTGGTGCTTGGATGAATGAGGTAATGAGATTTAAGCTCTCTAATGGGAGATCATTGGCGTGGGAGGGCTTGGAGAGCAATGTCTGGCTTACACTAAGCAGAAGTTAATGATGACAGTAACTAACCAATTGTAATTTAGTCATCAATCTTATTCCATCAGTGTTTTTGGACATGCATAAAAAAATCTTGTGCATGGACTAAAAACCTTTAGTCAAAATAAGAAAAAAGTTCAATCAGGCCTTCCTAATTTGATTGGACAAGCAGTTCAGAGATGGTTGATATTTATTACAACACAACTGGAATGTTTTACTGTTTGTTTCATTCCATTTGTATGTTTGTGGCGTTCCGGGCAGGTTGCTAATCTATGTGTTGCTTGGCAGCATACAGTAGGGGCTTTAGTTAGACTAAACAACAATGAATAAAATAGCTGGTTATATAGTGTTAAAATGTAAAATAGTGGGCTATATGGGGTTAAAGTTACGTTATGTATAAAAGTTGAGTACAGCAGGTGTTGCTTAATTGTTTCATCCCTTTCAATGGCATCTCTCAAGTGCACAAGAGCAAATGGCAAACATTGCCATACATGCCTATCAGTAAATCCTTTTATTCAGACGCCATTTGTCTTCAGCAGCAGCTCAACCTCCTTTTGACTCCTGCAAAGACATGAGCTACATTTCAATTGCAAGATGAGTGACACAGAAATATCTGGCTATCAGGATAAAGTAATGTATTCTCCAGATAAGTACCAGCCCTGAGGTGGGACCCCACTCTCGCCTCCCGAGACTGGTGGCATTGCTCCCTTCAGGTATAAGCAGTAACAGGCTTTAATGTCATTTAGCTGCAGGGTGGCCATCTCCTTATTGCCTCATGAATCCTTTTCCAAATGCCATAACATTTCCCAAAAAGCCCCCACTTTTTAAATCCAATAATTAGAAACGTCTATTTAAAGTTCACTGCTTCCGCACCGATATCAATTAAAAGCCATTTGAAGGTGATCAGTATCAATTGTCAACAAATTAAATCCGTGCAGTTAAGGTTGGCAAATGTAAGGAAACACATTCATCTTTTGAGGAAGGGCCCATGAATCATTAGGACTGTTCTTTTTTATCTGCTACTACGCAATATAAATTTCATTAGTGCTTTTAATGCTGGTGTTTCACACCAACAACAATCATGTGAATTGAGTAATTTAATTTTCTCTTCATTGTAGTATGGACACTGTAGTTGCAACAAATTTGGTTTTGTTGGACAGAAATTAAGGTAATAATGGTAATGAAATAGTGGGAAAAAATAAAACAATGTCCCTATTATTGTAGAGGATAAACAATAAATTCTGTGTGTGTGTTTTTTATATTTAAATGTTGTTGTTTTATTTTATTTCTTTTTTTGACATACTGAAAAGGAAGGAAATGTCTCGTTATACTTTAATACATTAGTATGTCACTAGTTATTTCATTAGAGACCATCATTTCATTAAGGTTTGATAACGATCTGTCAGTGCTGCACAGGAAGTTGATCATTTTCAAAAGGAAGCAAAAACCTTATTGTTAGGGATCCGCCATCTGTTTTTCAAAAGCTTCTTTTAACATCCATCTTCTTGGGGCAACACAGTGGACTCATTGAAGGCTGATTAGGAGAATGATTGGCAATCAATTATGTATACCTATTGTAAATCATTACATTTTTCTCTGCTGACTGTGTGCTTGAATATTACATACCACATGAATCAAGTTATAGTTTGGCAAAAGATGAAATCCCAAAGCTTGGGATGACATTTGGAGCGGATATTCTGATAAAATTTTTGTCGTTGCTGCGGAGTCATGTTGATGTGAGGTCTGATTTAATTAGGAGTCCAGATGCTCTTGCCTCACATATTTGTTGTTCATTCAAGGAGCGACAGATTCACAGTGTGTCAATGAACGGTTTGGTGTTTTTCTAATTGATATTTTTTGCATGACTGTTCTCCCTTTAGTCCTGTCACATCTCCGGCTGAGGGTTCGCACAGAAGCACGGAAAGAGCAGCCTGAGGTGTCACCTCTAATAAAACATTTATATCCACGGGGAAAAGCATGTCCAGTGTCGGCGACCAGAGCAAACTCAGGATTGGCAGAGGGAGGTCCTTTTGAAGTAAGTGTTTTGAAGGCGGGAAGCAATGGTGTTCATTGTCTAGGAACATCTCCCCCCACCTACCACCTCCCATCCCACCGCATGGGGGTAAGCGTTAAAGTCTCACAGTGGTAGCAGTAACTTCAAAAGCCGTCCCATGAATGGGGCTATGTGACCCCTGCCCACTACCAGCAGCTAAATTGGTAGATAAAGAATCAGGGTAATTTGTATCGACTCAATAAGTTACTATGTGGCCAAACAGGAAGGTCATGACTTCATGCCGCAACCGTGGCCCCATGGCAACCGGACATCAATGTAACATCAGTTCTCAAAACACTCCCGTTTCAGTCTCGATACACTGTCAACAAGGAGCGATTGTGCAAATAATATCAGGCCCAATAGCAGTATAGCAAGAGGGCAATGGGCAAAAGGAGGAAGTGGCGCTATTTTCTGGGCATTTGCATTTGTTTGTTTGAGAGAACAGCTTTCAGCATGAGATCATAGCCGGATGGACAGAGAAGGGGTGGGTGGGTGCAGCAGAGACAGATATGACCCTCTTTGCCCCTCATGGGAATGACAGGGAGCGGTATTCCCCCTCGCTCCCGCTCAGTTTGCTCAGCTCAACCAAAATTCTCTGAGCATTAAAATCAATGTTGCCATTGTTAGGCCAAACAGTGCATTCTGACCATGGCCAATGCAAAGAATTCCCAATGGTCCACTGGGACTTACAGATTCGATTATGAGAATGGCCAAGGTTGTCTTTCACCCCCTCTGAAGAATGGGCTTCCTTGTTCCTGGCTGGGACAATGGTGTTTCTAAGTGCCATGTGAAACTTGCTGAACTTTGTGCAATAATTCAAGCCTTTGATTCAACAAATGTTTTTGCGGCGTCCTCCACATCTGCAAATACCTCCACATTTTGTGTCTGCTAATGCTGAGAATAATGTGGCTCTGAGATTTTCTCACCCAGATAAGAAAAAGCATTTGAGAAATCGGTCTGGGGGAAGATAAGAAAAGGCGCGGAAGAAAAAGTTAGGCACGTACATAAGTTTTGCTATTTGGCTTTTGTTGTTTGAATTAAAATAAAGGTTTCCTTCTTGGCTGTCACAATCTATTAGAGCCAGCAGAGAGCTGCTATCACTGTGCAGGCTGGCTCGTCCAGAACTGGGAGTGAAGCTGACGGTGTGTGGAAACTAACACGGGCACTGCGCTGTGACCGTGTCACCTGCAATCAGCGCCAGCACCCGGCCAGATTAATCATGACAGTAGGCAATATTTCCAACATTATTAGAAGAGAAACCTAATATTTTGGGACATCAGGGATCCGGGTTCTGGTGTCCATCAAAGTGAGAGCCTTCATTTTATGCTCCGTGGATGGGTAACCTCGGCACTTAACCCCTTTTAGATATTCCATCTCTCTCCTCTCCTGTCTTTCAAAGCTGAGCTCAGCCCACCTTGGAGAATAAGAGATGTCTGGCTACAGTTATGCATTCAGCCAACCCGTAGTATCCACACCTATTATGCCACATTTTCCGACAGCAAAATAAGTGATTGTAAAGTGATCTGAAAATAATGTCCCCGCATGCCGAACACCTTGAAGGTGCTGGGCGACAGACCAAAGGGCTGCAGGAAGTGAAAACAAAAATGGCATCCGAGTGTATTGTATTATATCTAAATGAATTTAGGAGGAAGCTGTCTATGTGCAAACACCTTAAACAGGAAATGACATTCATCTTTGTCTTTGCATTTGCAGTGGTTTACAATAGCAGTTCAGCTTGTTAACATTATTTAATGCATTATGTATCATGAACTAACAATTAACAATACTTTTTATTAATCTAGGTTATTGTTAATTTCTTTATATACTAACACTTTGATTAATCTTAATGTATTATGAGCGAACATTAAAGGGTTAGTTCACCCTAAAATGAAAATTATGTCATTAATTACTCACCCTCATGTCGTTCCACACACATAAGACCTTCATTCATCTTTGGAACACAAATTAAGGTATTTTTGATAAAATCCGATGGCTCAGTGAGGCCTCCATTGCCAGCAAGATCATTTCCTTTTTCAATGCCCAGAAAAGTACTAAAGACATATTTAAAACAGTTCATGTGACTACAGTGGTTCGACCTAATATTATAAAGCAACGAGAATACTTTTTGTGCGCCAAAAAACCCAAACAAAATAACGACTTTATTCAACAATATCTAGTGATAGGCGATTTCAAAAACAACTTCATGAAGCTTCGAAGCTTTACGAATCTTTTGTTTCGAATCAGTGGTTCAGATTTCAGTAAACGAGGCTTCGTTACTTCATAAGTGTTTCAAAATTTCAATAGTTCAGGTGACTTTGGCAGTTTGATACATGCTCCGAACCACTGATTCGAAACAAGAGATTCGTAAAGCTTCGAAGCTTCATGAAGTAGTTTTTTGAAATCGCTCATCACTAGATTGTTGAACAAAGTCATTATTTTGTTTTTTTTTTGGCGCAAAAAAGTATTCTCGTCGCTTTAAAATATTAAGGTTGAACCACTGTACTCACATGAACTGTTTTAAATATGTCTTTAGTACCTTTCTGGGTATTGAAAAAGGAAATGATCTTGCTGGCAATGGAGGCCTCACTGAGCCATCGGATTTTATCAAAAATATCTTCATTTGTGTTCCGAAGATGAACGAAGATCTTACAGGTGTGGAACGACATGAGGGTGAGTAATAAATGACATAATTTTCATTTTTGGGTGAACTAACCCTTTAATTATTATTATTTTAACCCACTGAACCTTATTGTGAAGCAAAAATGCATGCATTTAATATGTAACGTCATATTAAAATAATATTTTATTAAAATAATCCCAATGTAGAAATAATTTTTATCTAGCTTGTTCTTGAGATTTAATTGTCACTTTTTCAGTTTGTGCTTAATCTATAAGAGGTAATCTATTCATTGATCTGACTCTCACACAGCTCCGTGGTTGTTTTCTAGCCAGAACATGTTTGATTTGTCTGGCACAGGACGCTTTGTGCACCAACGTGTGACTGTTCATTAAGGAGACTTAGTGTGTGTAATATACCATAGCGTTTCCCCATTTATTTAATTTGTAAGGCTCTGACATCAATTGTTGAGCTTCGTTTGCCCAGTCGTGGCATCAGATGTCAGTGTTAATAAGGTAGTGGAGCTGTGTGTGTGTGTGTGTGTGTGTGTGTGTGTGTGTGTGTAATGATGTGACCGCATGTGTGCTATGCAAGGTAAAGCTGTGAAAATGCTTAATTTCGACTTCAGTGTCTGAAAAGATTAGCAAGATTAAAGAACAGAGAGATAATACATAAAGACATTCATTGCAGGCTATTTTGCCTTTAGAAAAATGTGTTGAATGTAATATAATCTCCATTTCCTCAGACATTTGAACTGTATCTATATGTCTGGCAGACTTTTGCCTCTTGGGCCATTTCCCACATTCTTGCCTGGGTTTTAGGACAAGACATTTATTGACCAGCCTTTCTGGTCACATATTCTGTCCTTTTAGATTTCTATCGGTCTTTTATGCAGAACGGGCTCGCGTTTTAAAACTAAACCCCATTTGAATAAGGGTGGACAAAAGGATGGTCTAAATCAGACAGCAGCCTTCTATGTGCTGGAAAACATGACTTCACGACACATCCTCATCTCTGGCTTGGACTCTTTTATCATTCACATTTGTTGTAACCATAAGCGCGCCTAGAATTTGATTAAAATGGACAAACACAATGGCAAAAGGTCTGTGGTGCACAGTGCAGACAAAATGGCATGACTCAGTTCTGAAACACAATTAAGAAGCTCTTTGTCACGGACAGAAAAACACCACGATGGTGTTGTCCTCTATGAGTTCAACCCACCCACTCGCAGGTCCAAGCATAATTTATGTGACAATGATACCCATTATGCTCTTGTTATGGCAACTCGGGAAAGGATGTTCTAACAAATAAGATGGCAAGATTGTACCTTAAAAAGGAGGGAAAAGTGGGATAATTCTGTCGTTGAGGACTGATATATTTGTACCCACGCACTTTGAGTCACCTCACAAAAGATCCAGTGTTTTCTATTCTCAGCAGCTGGGCTTGAACGGAGTAACTTGGAATGCTTTGTAGGCTACGGAGGAGAATTTATTCTTTGTGGAGTTTCATGAAGTATGTTTTACCATACGCCTTTGCACGGGCTGTCAGACATTTGGAGTTGCAACAGGCTAAAGAAAGTTTGAATAGATTAGCAGAGTTATTGCAAATCTGCAGCCCACTAATGGTTTAATCAGTGGGATGCAAATAGAGACTTTGTCCTGACAGATCAGTAAGGTGAATGCTGGTTTATTGAGAAGCTCTTTATGCACAGCCTTAACTTCCACAGGGATAATTGATGCACTCTTTGCCTTGATTTTATTTCGTGGAAGTATTTTTGTTCGGACACTAATGCAATTGCACATTTAATTTGAGATATTGAGTTTAAATGCATTAACTTGTGTGCATCTTAATCCAAGATTATTTTATTTGGTTAACACACACACACACACACACACACACACACACACACACACACACACACACACACACACACACACACACACACACACATCAAAGTGAGGACATTCCATAGGCGTAATGGTTTTTATACTGTACAAACTGTATATTCTATCCCCCTACACTACCCCTACCCCTAAACCTACCCATCACAGAAAACATTCTGCATTTTTTCATGTTTAATAAAACATTTAGTTTGTTTTTAAAGCTATTTTAAATATGAGGACTCATGAAATGTCCTCATATTTCATGTTTACGTGGTAATACCAGTGTAATACCCATGTCATTATACAAATTTGTGTCCTCATAAATCACAAAAACGTGCGCGCGCACACACACACACACACACACACAAACACGTTATATATAAATATAACACATTATTCCTAAATATATACATGCATACGTGTATGTGTATACACACACACACACACACACACATATATATATATATATATATATATATATACAGTAACACACACATATATTATGTAAACACAGACTTTTATTTTGGATGTGATTAATCGTGATTAATCGTTTGACAGCACTTGTATGTATGTATGTATGTATATTATTGTGTATATATATTGCCTCACAAAGTAGTAGTCATTAAAAGTCATGTTAACCAAATACAAGTGTGTAAATAAATAAGAAACAACAACGGGCATAGGCTATGCAAACCCCTTCTAATGCATAACATGGGTCTAAAATGACCCGTATTCATTCCCTATGTTATTTCAATCAAGGCTGAGTGTTTTTTGCTGAATCTTTGAAAGAAATGTATTTTATCATTTGTTTATTCCAGGTATTCATTAAATATCTTGTTTTAGATTACCACATATCATTATGTTTATTTTTCCTTTCTTAATTTATAAACAAACACAGTTTTTGTATTTCTACATCAATATTACACACATGGGTCAAAAATGACCCATACGGAAATCTCCCATATAGAACATATTTACTGCAGAAAACTATTAACCTGCCACACATTTCACAACTCAACACAGCTGCTTTTGTATATTTGATGTGTGTAAGTCTTATTATATTTCATACAATAGGCTATATATTATATTTCATCATTTATAAATCAATGCTATTGGTCACCCTTTACGTCTGTCAGTGTTCCTGAAAAGTAACAGTTTTGGACATACAAGGTTTCTGTCCGACAGTGACGTTATATAATAAGTATATACTTGATCAATGGTTTGATGTGCATTTGAAAATATTCTTGTGCTTTTGATTTTCTTTATCCAGAGTATTAGTATGGCTGGTCCATACTAAAATGGCTGAAATGCTGCATACAGAACAGGATGAGGAAGATGAGGCAATTCTTAGTCCTGATTCAGAGAAATATCTGATGCTGATGACCTGAACTATGTGCCACAGGGTCAATCTGGAGTTGTAGGTGTAAATCCATCTCCACTGATGTGTCCCCTGAAGAGGAAACTTAGATCCATTCCAATAAATTGAGTAAAAATGGGTCTTACTGGAATGAGCATCCCCCCACTCAGGGTAGAACAATTTCCTTCGATAAATGCGATATAGAAAATAATAACTCGGGTCACTTTAGACCAATGCTGTGTATGTCCAAAACTTTTCAGGAACACTGATAGACGTAAAGGGTGACAAAAAGCATTGATTTATGACCCAAAAAAAAAAAAAAAAAAAAAACACAACAAAATATGGAGATACAAGGTTTCCACCAATATGTAATATTTCAACTTTTATTTTGTTAGAATATGTCAAGAGCAAGACTTGCTTGCATCAAATATACAAAAGCAGCCATGTTGAGTGGCAGGTGAATAGTTTTCTGTAGTAAATATGTTTCTACTTGCAAAAATTTGCAAATATCAAAGGTTTCTATATGGGTCAAAATTGTGTGCAAAATTGATGCAAAAATACAAAAACTATGTCTGTTTATAAAGTAAGAAAGGAAAAATAATGATTTGTGGAAATCAAAAGCAAGATATTTAATGAATACCTGGAATAATAAATGATAAAATGCATTTCTTTCAAAGATTCAGCAAAGAATCACTCAGCCATGGTTGAAATAACATAGGGAATGAATACGGGTCATTTTAGACCCATGTTATGCATTAGAAGGGTAGTGATACAAAAATTATTTTTATTCAAAAAGTAAGAAAAGAAAAATGAAAATGAGAATTTGTGATGATCAAAAACAAGTTAATTGAGGAATACCTGGAATACAGAATGATGAAATTAATTTCTTGCAAAGATATAGAAAATAAAAACTGTCGGGTCATTTTAGACCCATGTTATGCATACAACCCTCTTGTGTGTGGAACTATTTCCTTCCGCAACAGATTTACATTAGTTGACAGTTTAACAGATGAGAACAAACCTGACTCTAAAAAATGCTGGGTTAAAAACAACCCAAGTTGGGTTGAAAATGGACAAACCCAGCGGCTGGGTTCAATGTTTGCCCAATGTGCTGGGCAGTTTCATTTAACCCAAATATTGTTTAAACATTACTGTATGGCTGGCTTAAAATGAACCCAAAATAGGTTGGAAATTAAAAATCAGACACATAATTACTAGACGCAACAATAATAATCAAAAGGTGAACAGTTATTAATAAACAATTTAATAAATGTTTAATTATTATGTATTAAACTTAATAATAAATGTTTATTTATTAAACATATTAATAAATGTTAATTTCCAAAATACTTTGGGTTCATTTTAAGCAAGCAATACTTTAACTTTTAAACAATAGTTGAGTTAAATAAATCTACCCAGCAGGTTGGGCAAACATTTAACCCAACCGCTGGGTTAAAACAACCCAATTGCTGGGTTTGTCTATTTTCAACCCAGCTTGGGTTGTTTTTAACCCAGCATTTTTTTAAGAGTGCTCCGTTACTAATTACTAATAAAGCTATTATATGTAAAAGTATTATGTAAAATACTTTAAAGCTATATGCTATAAACTATATCCTAAAATTATATAGAGTACAGCAAATTTTCAAATAGGCACTATCTAGGCACTAATCCCAACTTTTTCTTTTGACATCTGTTTCTTTTTCTTCACAATTTCTCTATAAGTCATGTTATATCCCTTCTCCTCATCTGCTCAACTATGAATATATTTTTTTTTTTTTTTTTTTTTAAACACACATTTGGGTGAAAGTTTTGAGTTAATGTTCCTTGTCTTTCCCCATATCTTTGGAGACTCAAAAAAATTAAGAAAAAGAGGAAAAGAAATTTGCTTCATGCCAATTCAGCACTAATAGCATTTACAATCACCTCAGATTCCAGCTGCTTACAATTACGTCTTAGTAATTTCAGATTGAACTGTATTTGAAAAAGATATGTAGTCATTTAGTCATTTTAACCCCCCTTTAACTCCCCCCCCCCATCCTTATTTGTTAGTTTCTCTCTCAAATCCATGGAGGGTGAGGACATTATTCAAGCAGGCCTCTGCTTTCTTCACTGTAAAAAGTAATACGCTATATCTACTCCGCAAAATTGTGGCAACAGATTACAAGCAATATTATTAATTAAATTCAACAAATAGAATTGAGTTAGAATTAATCAAATTAATTCCTTAAATGTAAACCATTCAAAATGAGTAAAATTTAAGTAAAATTTAAACAAAATATCTGAATAACAGACAGATGTCAATGATGAATTAAGAACTCTTTATTTTTTATTGCCAACATTGAAGACACCTGATGATAACAAGCAGAATCACTGAAGGAAAGAGAAACACATGAAGTAACAGAGGTTTAGATGTTGATGTTGATTTTATTGTAAAAGTTTGGTCACCATTATGGTGATCAGTGTTCCATTTAGTTGGGCAGTTTGACTCTACTTTTTATGTCAGTTTGTGGTTTTTGTAATGGTGTTTGCTAATTTTACACATTTTAAATGGTTGACTTTTAAGGATTTAAATCGATTAATTCTAACTCAATTCTTATATGTTGAATTTAATTAATAATATTGCTTGTAATCTGTTGCCACAATTTTATTGAGTAGATAGAGCGTATTACTTTTTACAGTGTTGGCAAAAACAGCTGTCCTGATTGGCTTGGCTGGCAGTTTATTAGTCGAAATGTAATGAGAGAGAGAGAGAGAGAGAGAGAGAGACCTCTGATTGAATAAAGCAAATACTTGAACACAAGTGCAAAGCCTCAATCACTCTCCATCAAGTTGTGAAAAATGTTATCACTTATACTGTCTGCCATTCGCACCACATGTACTTTCTTAGGCGTGTCGTCTTCAAAAAGGCAAAGTTTGTGGTCAGATTTAAAATAATTACATTCCAGAGGAAAGAACCGTACAGTGTCACATGCACCATACATCTGTGAATAATATTTCTGCTAAATTAGCATTGAATATTGGTCATATGAGGATTCACATAGATGCTTGTTTGGATTGATTATGAAAATAGTCAAGCAATTTGATTAACTGCTCATATGACTACATATATGCAACTGGTCTTTTAGTCCAAAAGTATCACCTTGTGGTATTTGACTGAAAAATGGTTTAATTTCCCCCCAAAACCTGTTTTGATGATGAGCAGTACTTTTAATACAAAGCTACAAACTCCCCAAAAAGTAAAACGGGCTATTTTCATCTTTGCTGTAGGTAGTAAAAGTCTTTTTTCAGACACCAGAACCATAACCATCTCTGTAATGAAATAAATATAATAATAAATTACCAGAACCTCCTAAGCGAAAATGTTTGCATTCCCCTACCTTTGTTGTTAGAGGAACAATACAATTTATTATGTATTTACTGTCTTATTATATTGGAAGTAAACTTCTTGGAAATAAACAACGATAATTGTTTGTGTCACAAGTATGAATTCCTGACTCCTGAAATGTAGTGTTCTCCACTGGTAAATATGATCTTTTTTTAGCATGGCATGTTGTATAAATTGTCTTGCCAATTATGAAATGGCATCCTTGTCTCGTCTCTAATTGGCTGTTAGCAGCTGCTTGAAATATGAAACAAAACAAGCCTGTTTTAAAGTTAAATGTAAAACTCAATTTAGCAGTGCTCAGGTCTTTTCTACTACAAGACTGTGAGGTAGGGGGGCCTACTTTTTAATGGTAAAAAACAGAAATAAAGTTAAGTGTTTTAAGAAAAGCAATGTGATTACCGTCATTCATGGTCCTAAAAAGTAGTAAAGACACCTTTAAAATTGTCAACGTGACTACAGTGGTTCAACCTTAATGTTATGAAGCAATGATAATATGATCTTTCCCCTGTCATTCTCTTACGCTGTTTACGCTCAGCGCTTCCAGGTTCTACGTCAGAACGCAGACTCAGTATTGGCTGACGCTGTTCATGTGAGCAGCACGACGCATGCGTGTGATGCTGACGCAGGAGCTGGCCAATTCCGGTTTGAATCCTGCTCAGAGTGGGGCGAGTAGAACCGGAGGGGTTACGTTGGTGCCGTGACCCGGATGGGAGTGAGGTTTAGGGTGGGGATCGTAACGGAAGCCAGATAGTCAGAGCTGTGCGGGTAAACATCACTCCCCTGATCTTAAGAGGCGCACTAGCGACAGACGCTTGTGACTGCAATCTTTAGCGTCCTTGTTAGCATGCCCGCCTCCCTTGCCAGAGATGCCAGTTCGATTCCGGAGTAGGACCGTTGCATGTGACCAAGCAACACATGGACTGGAAAAGCAGTTTCCCATCCCTGCTCAAAGCGTTCTGTACCTTGTTTTTACAGGTTTTACATTTTCTTTCTCTAGCTCCATACTCCTAGGTGAGAGTAACCCTGCTTTGAGCGATCCCAATTTTCTGTGCTGTTGTACTAAAAATCAACAATTTTTGATTGCTGCTCAAATTAGTGGAGCTATGGTTATACGGTTGTATAAGTATATAACACACATCACATTGCGCCACAACAATTTGAGGCTGTCTACACTCGACCCGACAAAGCGGTCATTGCAAATCCATTTGTCCTTCATATCAGATGCAGCGATGTTGGGGATTTGTCATGTCGCGTCATGCCGTATCCAGTGTAGACAGCATCGTTGATTTTAATGGGTTCTGTTCTTTTGTTGTGTTGCGTTGCTCCGCTTATGTCCGGTATAGACATTTTTAAGTGTTGTGTGAGTGCTGAGAGGGCCTGTGATCACAGCATATTAATGACTTAAGGTCAGCTCTATGAAATGAGTTAATCATGCGAGTATTTGTGAATACAGTCTCTGTGCAAATATTTACTGTATGCAAAACATCGACTATAATTTTGGGTTTTTTTTTTTTTTTTTTTTTTTAATAAAAAAATCTATTGAAAGTAAAATATTATGAATTGCCCATTGCTTTTATTACTGGTCACACTGAAAGTGTGATTTCAATTTATAAATGTTCAAATCCAATTATTTCAGTCTGTGTATTAAAAAAGCACTTAGAGAAACAATGTTCTTTTGAAAGAGAGATTAAACGGGTCAGTACATGTGTCACAGTGATGCAGCTGTGGTGGTACACAAGGTAGGCTTTACAGAAGGACTTTTGTTGAAACATTACTGTATTATGCTAATGTGATCAAAGGGCACACAGATCTAACATAAAGATGTTTCAAAACAGGTGAGCATCATACCTAAACTAATTACATGTTTGGGGAAACAAATCTGTTGATGTGATGCAAAAATTTGTTGGATTAGTATGAAGACTTATGAAGATCAAACTTTTATAATATGTTTAATCTGAATAAGAAAGATTAAAGGGTTAGTTCACCCAAAAATGAAATTTCTGTCATTAATTACTCGCCCTCATGTCGTTCCACACCCGTAAGACCTTTGTTCATCTTCGGAACACAAATTAAGATATTTTTGATGAAATCCAAGAGGTTTTTTTAATCTTAATTTGTTTTCCGAAGATGAACGAAGGTTTTACGGGTGTGCAACGACATGAGGGTGACTGACTAATGACAGAATTTTTGGGTGAACTAACCCTTTAATGAAACAGGTATATGATAAGTTCTGGTATTGTGACATGCCTTTATGGCCTTAAATAGGTGGGAACAATCTCTGGAAAGGTCACTCTAGTGATTTTTGTCCTGCATCACCAAAATGTCATTCAAAACCTTTGTAATATTCCGCAAAACACAAAAAGGTTTTTTCCCATTGAAAATGTCTGAGCTGCTTTGTTTTCATACAATAAAACTGATTTTTACTGTCAGCATAAAAATAACCATAGAAGTGTTGTCAGTTTTACTCGTACACCATATTCTTCAAGCTTTCTGAAGTTTTGTTCTTCAAAAAAAGTAAAATAAAATAAATAAAATAAAAATAATAAATAGTAAAAATGTATGGTGACTTGGAATATGCATGAGTCAAATGGAATACTGTTATGGTGCTTACTTTGCCATTTTTGATAAAAATTATTGTAATTTGTACATTTTCTTTCTGTTACCTTTTTGTTTTGTTGTGGAATGTTAGGGGGTTAAAATATATGATCCATTATATTATTATACATACACACACAAACATATATATAAACTGAAAATATACTGGTACTAAGGACAATATCTGTTGAGTTTATGGAAATTTCCTTAAACCCTAAAACACAACATAATGCAATTATATAATTCAAAATCTGGGTAAAACACCTGTGAAAAATCCATGCGGACAATTCATTCAAATTAACACAGTGCACTGGGCTATGTTTTTTTACAGTCTTTTCTTAGAGTGTATTAAAAAAAAAAAAATTGTAAAACATCATTAGTTTTGTGTTTTGTTTTTTTATAACATTTTAAGTTTGCCAAATGTATGATGGAATCCTCCAAAACTGAGGGCAGAATGTGAGAAGAGTGACATTTTGGTTGTGCAGGATAAAAGAACCATGCAAAATATACTATAGTTTTAGTCTCTGCTTCACTGCTGTGGCCTTCTCTAAACCTGAGGGAGCCCTTAAGGATCTAATTTTCTAGTTAAAAATTCACCAAACAATGGCAGCTGTGCGGTCTTGATTTACCGTTTCTACCTTCATCCTGTCTCAATCAAAGAGCAGGAAAATAGTCTGAGATCCCTCTCTATCTACCCCCCTTTTCCCACAAACAGTTGATACAACGTGATGAGAGATTTTTAAAAAGCATCCTTTGTTTGTGTCCTGGTGTGCTTTAGAATCCTTTAATTAGGGAAAGTCATAGTGCCATCAGAGGATAGCAGCCCTGTAGGCTCATCGTGTATATTTGTTTTCACAGTGCTAGAGAGAAGTGATTGAGTTTTAATGGTCGGGGCCTGTGCTGTGCTTACCAATGCTCTAGCGCAAACTTCATTTTTATTACCTTGCGGAAAATATTTGCTCATTGCTTTCCTGTTTTGTTCTTTCTCAGCTTTGATCTCTCAGGGTAAACCAAAAGCCTTTGACTACATAACACTGCTATGATTATAGAATATGTAGAATATGTAGACTGTTCAAAATGTAACCATGAGCAGTACTTTAATGATTCCCGAAAGGGTAAAGCTGCAGGAAAGGAATGAGATGACCAGCACAACTACAATTTAGTCAGTCGGATTAATGCTAGACTGACACCCTTAGATGTAGGGTTAAAGTTGATGCCACCTCAGGGTGAAAAAAGAGAGTTATTGATGCCAGTTCTCCTCTGATGCCCCAGGGTTCAGTCTCTTGGTCCCACACTAGCACACAAAAGCATCTCTGTGTGAAACAGTCTCAACTACACATCTGGGGGTGAAGGGGCAGGTTGGACTGCATTTAATTGCTTTGTGAATCACTTGTCTGGATTCATGAAAACATAGGATGTTCATAGACTGCATTCTGAACTCATTTAATTTACATAATGAGTACAATCAAAACTGTACATAAGCTGTTAAAACAACTTCTTAAATCAGGTCTTAATGTCCAGCAGACCTTTGTGAAGCCAGTGCGGTTTTAATACCATCCTCAGTCATCTCACTGCAGCCACTATTTTGGCCACTTCTGCTGTATAAAGTCATCCAGTCTCCAGTCGTTAGAGAAAGCGAAATTACATTACTGCTTTACTAATGTTTAATTACATTAATGTGCAATATCAGTCGTTAACGGCCATTAATTATAAATGAAGATGTAATGACGGCCATTAATATTTAATTAAAGAGCAATCAAGTGTTATTTGGCAGTGTTACAAAACTAGACACTAATAAAAGAAAGAATGTTCTCAGCCTGACAAGACAATGGCCAGTGTGCCATCATATATCGCAGAAACTGAATGAGAAGGGCATGGATACATTTTCACAACCTTTTAGAGGTGAAGTCACCAGCTGATGAGCTTGGCTAAATTGTATTAAATGCTTATGCAATTTAAAATTCTGTCCATTTACTCACCATCAAACCTGTATGCATTTTGAAAAATGGTGTGTGTGTGTGTGTGACAAAATGTCCTCACAAAGATGGCAATATCCAAAGTCCTTGCCCTTGTGAGGAAATTTTTTGGTCCCCATGAACAAAACAGTTTATAAATCATACTAAGTGATATTTTTTGAAAATGTGAAAATGCAGAAAGTTTTCTGTAATGGGTAGGTATAAAGGGTTAGTTCACCCAAAAATGAAAATTATGTCATTAATTACTCACCCTCATGTCGTTCTACACCCGTAAGACCTTCGTTCATCTTCGGAACACAAAATTAGAAATTTTTGATAAAATCCGTTGGCTCAGTGAGGCCTCCATTGCCAGCAAGATAATTAACACTTTCAAATACCCAGAAAGGTACTAAAGACATTTTTAAAACAGTTCATGTGACTACAGTGGTTCAACCTTAATGTTATGAAGCGACGAGAATACTTTTTGTGTGCCAAAACAACAAAATAACGACTTTATTCAACAATCTAGTGATAGGCGATTTCAAAACACTGCTTCATGAAGCTTCAAAGCTTTACAAATCTTTTGTTTCGAATCAGTGGTTCGGAGCGTGTATCAAACTGCCAAAGTCACGCCCCCCAGTGGCGAACCATTGAAATTTCGAAACACTTATGACATAACGAAGCCTCGTTTACTGAAATCACGTGACTTTGGCAGTTTGATACGCGCTCCGAACCACTGATTCGAAATAAAAGATTCGTAAAGCTTCGAAGCTTCATGAAGCAGTGTTTTGAAATTGCCCATCACTAGATATTCTTGAATAAAGTCGTTATTTTGTTTTTTTTGGTGTGCAAAAAGTATTCTCGTCGCTTCATAACATTAAAGTTGAACCACTATAGTCACATGAACTGTTTTAAATACGTCTTTAGTAGCTTTCTGGGCATTAAAAGTGTTAATTATCTTGCTGGCAATAGAGGCCTCACTGAGCCATCGGATTTTATCAAAAATATTTTAATTTGTGTTCTGAAGATGAACGAAGGTCTTACGGGTGTGGAACGACATGAGGCTGAGTATTTAATGACAGAATTTTCATTTTTGGGTGAACTAACCCTTTAAGGTTAGAGGATAGAATATACAGTTTGTACAGTATAAACATCATTATGTCTATGGAAAGTCCCCATAAAACATGAAAACCCAACATCTGTCCCTCCAAGATTAAAATATATCAAATCTATGGTAGCTGCCAGCAAACTATATATTTATATTAAATAAATAAAATGTTTTTTTATTTATATAATGTATCAAGCAAACTTTTATTAAAGATTTTAGCTTTAAGTGTTGTATTTCCTGCTTTGTGTTGTTTATTTACAATTTTTGCCACATGATTTGATTTTTTTTTTTTTTTTTTTTGTAGTGCAGTGACATATGCTTTTTTTTTTTTTTTTTTTTCAAAAAAACTGTGGTTCAAGTGTCCAAATACTTTGTGGGGCCACCATATTTCGCAATAATTCACATAACAATAAAGCAAAGCTTTGAAAACTGCAAAAAATTGCAACAAGAACCAGAAGCAGAGGCTGTAGATGGATTCAAATTCTCAAAGACAAATCCTTTTTATTGCTGTGCGTAAACAAAGAGCAGAAATCAAAATGCAGTGGGCTGTTTTAGAGACACAATTGAAGCCTGTTTGCTGTTGAGTTCGGGCCATGCTATTCTCATAGTTTGCCTTGTGGCCCAGACTGTTGTGATGAAGAACACCCATGCAGCTCTATTGAGATGGTAAGCACTGCTTGTTTACTCAAGTTTTCCTTTTTTCCACATCCACAGTTACCAGTTAGCAAAACAAAAGAGCCTATGAGGTAGTCATTTGTCGAGTGGGCTCGCAAGCACACTGTTCGAAGGGAGGAGGCTGGTTTGTGGTACGGCACATGTTTGTTAAGGTGGGTGTCACCATTGTTTTAACCCAGGACACCCTCCCTCTGTTCCTTGTGATGTCTTTGTGTCCGTCCTCATTGCTTCCAGTGTTTCCCTCTCCATGCTGGAGGAAAGTTTGAAGAGAGACATTGAGTAAATGTTTATTGGAGTTTATTGATGCCATTTGATTTAGAATTGCACTTTACAGTAGTTTATCTGTACATTTAGGTTGACCTTGTTGCCTTGGAAGCCAACTCATACTAAGCACATTAATCAATCCAAACTTGTCCTCAAACAAAGAATGTTTATCCATAGTTGAACTTAGTTAACTTGGCTAATCTAGATAATGCTTAGTAAAACAAAACAAAAAAAGGGCTCTTAACCAAAAGGCAGGACTTTATAATGCCTTCCAGCCACCATATTGAATGTGATGTTTTCTTCGATTAAATTTCATTAATAAACCTCCTCATGCGGTCTCTGTTTTAAGCTCTTTAGTAAAACACAACGAACAAAATGTTTAATAAACCCTAAAACTTTGCAGAATAATGATGACCTATACATGACTCTTTAAAATAGGCATCACAACTTTGTCTTTTGGCTTTGCAGTGAAGCCCAAGAACAGTAGTTTTACTTAAGTTTTCGACAGAATTTTAATGGATGTGTTCCAAATGTCTGATCTGAAGGTCTATAAATAGATTGCAGATTAAAATGACTCAACAGAAAGCTTGAATCAGACGATTTTGTCACAGCATATATTAGCATAAGATTATTACTTATCGGCACTGACCCCGAAAGATGAGATTCATTACTAATAGGCTTCTTTAATGTGAATATATATATATTATATATGTAGGTCTCATATATATCTCCCCTGACATTAATGACTAAATGTTACTTTTCATTCATGCCATTTTTATGATCAAAATTACTTCTCGAGGCTTTTTCCTCTTTTTAAAATTCATTTCTGTCTTCTTTCCTTCAACGAATATTGTGGTTAAAGACTGAAAAAGATTGAAAAAAGAAAAACGGTTTCACTGTTCATTTGCAGTTCAACACACTGAACTTTGTGACAGTTGTTAGAGTAATGTAAAAAGATGAAAACTTTCCATTGCTTCATAAATGAAATATGTACATTTCCTCCCTCAAACAATTCTATTCCGTGGCTGTGAAAGCACATATTTTAAATTAATAATCATATTCACAGCTATAATGTGTGCAGCACAGTATTAGTGGAGACTAGTGTGTGAAAAACACTCAGGCCATTCCTCAGGTCATCAGTATGCAGAGAACACTACACTGTAATTAAACACAATCCCCCATGCTACATTCACCCTGCAATATTTCATCCAATTTTGTCCATCTGATGGGTCCAACCCTCATGGAGTCATTTTAAGACAGCTGTGTTGGTAGATATGCAGCATATAAAAAGGAGTGCAGTGTAATGCTAATGCTAACAGCTAATTAAAGAGATTATAGAAGATAGTCTGAGACATAGCACGACACTTGAAGCTGAAGCTATCCATATCATAGCACTGCCAATGGGTTTGAGAGTGTAAAGACATGCACAAGGCGCTGACGCAACAATTTTATAGTGACTTAACAGGCTGGCAACTTCAGCGGCCACCCCATCATTCTTACTCCCAGATGAGTCCTAATAGAGCAGTAGAGACTACAAAGTCATTATACTGAGAGCAGATATATTTTTCAATCCATTTTAGTTACTGGTACCTCAATCCATTTTCTCACAGATGTATATGTAGCAATGAGGGGTGTCTTGGCATTACCTTTCTGTATTCGAGAGAGAACCTCACTCCACTGGAATAATTAGTCGACATGAGCTGTAAATTGTGTTTAAGTGAACTCTTTGTGTTTAAATAATACATTGGATTCCTTATGTAATACATCAATTAATTTAGTTATGTCTAACAGCTGTCAGGCTTACGTTTGAATTCAGAGACTTTTAGTTTGATTTTCCTTGTTTCCTGTGTTTTTGTTCCTGTTTCCTTTGTTCCCTAAGTTTCCTGCAGTCATTTGGTTACCGATTATGTTCACCTGCCCTTCCTTGCAATCTCCTTTGTATTCAGGCCCTCAGTTTATTTTTGTTCTTGGTCCAGTATTGTCTTTGCTTTAGTGTGAAGCTGTTACATTGCTTTTCTCTTGTGGACTGTTTTCTTATTGGATTACCTTCTTGTTTTTATTAATGAATTTACTATGGCTGGTATTATATCCACATACTAAAACAACACTATTACTGACCATTGTGTGTTTAGGACACCTGTTTAAAAGCATTAATTTTGCAATTTGTTTTGGTGCCTTAGGGGTGCAGAAATGATGCCCTTCACCTTTAAAATTGACCTGTTGATCAATTTTCAATTGGTCTGATTGGGAATCTGTGCTAAATGATATAATTATTCACCGCTTCAACACTAGGTATGTTATTATGCACTTTAAAAGTTCAGTTTCATTTGGACTAGAGTAATAATTCATAACTATAAAACCCAACAAGTTAAAGGGTTAGTTCACCCAAAAATGAAAATAATGTCATTTATTACTCACCCTCATGTCGTTCTACACCCGTAAGACCTTCATTCATCTTCGGAACACAAATTAAGATATTGTTGATGAAATCCATGGCTCAGTGAGGCCTCTATTGAGAGCAAAGCCATTCGAACTCTCAAGGTCCATAAAGGTACTAAAAACATATGTGAAACAGTTCATGTGAGTTCAGTTGTCGCTTAATATTATAAAGCGACAAGAATACTTTTTGTGCGCCAAAAAAAAAAAAAAACGACTTTTCAACAATATCTATATGGGCCGATTTCAAAACACCGCTTCATGCTTCTGAGCTTTATGAATCTTTTGTTTCAAATTAGTGATTTGGATCTCCTATCAAATGGCTAAACTGCTGAAATCACATGACTTTGGCACTCCGATTCACTGATTCGATTCGTAAAGCTCTGAAACAGCGTTTTGAAATCAGCCCATATAGATATTGTTAAAGTCTTTTTGGGGTTTTTTTTGGCGCACAAAAAGTATTCTTGTTGCTTTATAATATTAAGATAGAACCACTGAACTCACATGAACTGTTTCAAATATGTTTTTAGTACCTTTATGGACCTTTAAAGTTTGAATGGCTTTGTTCTCAATAGAGGCCTCACTGAGCCATCGGATTTCATCAACAATATCTTAATTTGTGTTCCGAAGATGAACGAAGGTCTTACGGCTGTAGAACGACATGAGGGTGAGTAATAAATGACATTATTTTCATTTTTGGGTGAACTAACCCTTTAATGTAACTCAAACCATTTGAGGAAACCGATTGCCTTAAACCATTTAAGTTTAAAAACTAATATAATTAACTATTCCATTTGAGTCAACATAATATTAAATTAAACTATAATTCCACTTCAATACTTTGTGTAGGTGAAACTTAATTAAATTGCATTAAACCATTGAAATCAGAATCTTTAAATTAACTCAAATATTTTACTGTTAACTGCTAGTTAGCAATAGCACAAGCACCTGCATGAACTAACGTGATCAGCAAAGAGATCACTGTGCTGAAATATGCACAGCCACTGCTTTTTAAATAAAGCAACATTGCTCGGCTTTGTCCAGCTTGTTTGCAAGTTAATCGGATCACATTTAGCATCGCCATTGTGTACATGCTATGAAAGACAAAGGAGGTGCTTGTATCTTTTAATTAATCCTTCAAATATTAGATTACGCATCGTGTCATGTAAACTTGGTCTGAGCTGTAGAGACTGTAGCTCAGCTACACAAAAACCTGCTGTAGCTCGATTATAACTGTGCATGTAAATGTATGTGATGATAGTCATTTGTCCTCTTGAGGATCTTTGGTGTCTCTGGACTCACAGATTGAGGAGCCTGCACAGAGTGTAAATACTTTGGTGACATTTCCAAGAGCTGATACAAGCTCCCAGGAAAAACACTTGCATGCCTTTTCCCTCCATTCTTGACTTCAGTGGGACGTGTATAGATTCACAGGAGGAGGCATGAGCCGCTAGTCCACAGTGTTTGACGTTTCTTCGGAATGCTAACAGTGTGCAACCTGACTCTGTCTATCCCTCATGTTACCCAAACAGCACAGGCGTACCCTAGACCTCATCACGTCCGACTCCTCACCCCACCTGAAACCGCATCCATTAGGTGTGAATGTCTTCTAAGTCATGTTAAGATAGTGGTGTTCTTGTTAGAAATGCTGCATGTTTTTCTCCTCCTTGTCTCCCTACAGCTGTGCCTATAACTCAGTGTCCATGTCCAGTTAGGTTTTATTTTAAGGAGCTTTTTAATGCGAGGTGTGATGAGTTGTTGGGTTTGAGAACTGCATGTTCTTTGGACAGAGGTCATCTGACATTCTAAACACTTTGAGATGTGCTGGGCTTGTATATGGCCTGGTTAAACCAGGTATTAACAGGCACCCAACACATCCAACATGTTTGTGATCCAGTCACTCAAAACACATGTAGTCGAAATACTGCTTTGCATTTGTAGTGTAATCGTAGTGTAATCTAATAAGACCTAATGCTTTTTTGTGCATTGAAGGACCACCTGCCAATCAACCACTGAACTAAATATACAGACTTCACAGAATATTCTCAGTATTTAGTAGCACAGAATATTAATACCACCATGTGTCTTGGCTGACAACTTGTGATCAAATCGCGAAAGGCAGATGTTAATACCATGTATAAACGGGATCTATGACATACATCCAAAAATAATACTGAGATCCCTAATGAAGCCACATTTGATCATGTTGTTACAAGAACATGGGCATAAATTGGACTTACCTGAATATATTTTCGGGAGCAAGGACACTGAGCTGTTACTAGAGTCTGATGTGCACTGGTTGCCTGTAGTTAGGCTTGGTTTCAAGGGACTGCATCTGCACTCTCCTACACTTACTTTTAAGCCACATGTTCTCATTTACATTTATTCATTTAGCAGATGCTTTTATCCAAAGCCATGTATAAAAATGCAAAAAATCTCTTTCCAGAACTTTTACTTAAATGGCTCCGCAGTGGTGGAACAATACTATATTGAGTTGTTTGCCTGTTGTTAAATGGCCAATATTATTATATTTTAAATGCTACAAGTGAGTTTAAGCTTCACAAGACTGATTATGTATAATATGAAAAACTGATGTCTATTTTGATATTTGCAGGGGTGCACATAAGTGGTACGCAGGTGCGCATGCGTGGTAAAAATAAACGATGCGCACCAGAAAACATGGAGGGAAGCGCTTTTGATTACGAACATTTTTGAGGACCGGTTCACAGGGACACGTTTACTTACTGGAGTAGGATTTTTCTTCATCTCTGGTAAGATAGCAATCATGATGTTCTTTAATTATTAGGTGTGCAACGGATCGCAGTTAATCCGTGATCCGTATGGATAAGGTCCAACGGTTCAGCACGCATGTGATTCGCGGATTAACTGCTAAATTTAACCATCATAGAGTGAAAGTTTATCATTTGGACGTGTTTTGTCTCGCCAGTTAACACATTCAAACGATTTTAAAAGCAGAAGAAGAGGCGGAAGAAGAGGCGAAAATCGGGACTCGCGAGCTGTTATCTGTGTGCACAGCCTCACACCCCCGAAACGCGCGCAAGCAGAGAGAGAGAGAGACAGTCAGACACCGCATTAATTCCTCTGTTGCGTTTACTTGCGCTTGAACGGACACACACACACAATTATGTCAAAATACCTGTCTCGGCAAGTATTCTCGGTTATGTCATAAGTGAACAGTTGAGAAAGAAACCGGATGTATGTCAGTTATTCGGTCCGTGCTTTCCTTCTTAAAGTGACAGCAGCCTAATATTCTTGCTGTTGTCTGTCATTAATGTTAGTAAAAAAAAAATCATTATCATCATCTACCATGTTCGAGAGAAAAGAAGATAGTGAGCTGAGCAGTCAGGAGGAAAGTGATGAGGACAGCTTGAGTACCAAGCAACATCTCCAGGTGCTCCCTTGAGAACCAGACCAAAAAAGTTATGTGCACCCCTGGATATTTGCTAAATATTACATGTAACAGTGTTATTAAAATGATTAGCATTTTTACAGTTCATCACATTGGAATTCTGTCTGACATTTTCATCAAAATTAAGAGCCTGTCCACACGGAGACACATTTAGCTGTATACATAAAAATTTTGTATCGTATCGGCATTTTGCCCAGATGGATACGGCGTTTTGGGAGCCTGAAACCGCAATTATTTTTTTTTTTTTTTTTTAAACCAGGTCCCAGAGTGGATATATTTTGTGAAACGATGATATCATCACCCCACGTCTCGACCCTAGTCAGACACCGCTACGTCACATAACAGCAACAACAACAACAATAGCGGACTACATGCTTGTGTTCGTGCTGCAGAAGCTACTGAGCCTATTAGTTTTACTAAAGTAAAGCTTTATTACTAAGTTTTACTGAAGTTTGTATACAGCACGCAAGGTTTATGCACATGCTCCAAGTCTTATTCTCCGTTTTTAGTGTATCTCTGTGTGCAGAATCACAGCGCCGCATACTGGTCTGGCATACTACATCATTTTGAATCGGTTTCAGTGGTTTCGTGTGTACGCAGATATTTCTTGAGACGACACCGTGTTTACGGAATTTTTTTTAGAACCATGATAAAAAAAGATTCGATAGGGAAAACTCTGGCTTCGTGTGGAATTATTCACATATTCTTACTCTGTGACGACTTATTTACATTATGTGATGTTTTGTTTTATGTTATGTACATTTTGGGACTTTTTATTTAGAAAACAAAAAGGTTCTATTTACAAAGTGGAATGGAATGCAGAACCTTATAATTCCAAGGTGGTGAATTTACTTTTGCTGTCATCTCACAATCATGTAATATTAATGTAAACAAAGGAACGGAGTATGCACAAAGAATATCATATATGCTACCATTCAAAAGTTTGGGGGTGGCATATTTTATGTTTTCGAAAGAAGTATCTTATGCTCACCACCGATGCATCAAAAATACAGTAAAAACAGTAATATTGTGCAATATTATTACAATTTAAATTAACTGTTTTCTATTTTAATATATTTAAAAATGTAATTTATTCCTGTATTTTACATATATACAGCTCAACCTTGCCACCTTCACCAAGACTCAGAGAGGAAACCATAAGACTGGCTGCTCATAGGCATAACAAGAGCAGAGGTGATGCCTTCAAAGGTGAGAACTGCCCTTCTTCTCTCATCCCTGATGTTCTGGGGGCATCATCACCTTATTAGCCTGGTGAGACCTGGAAAAGGGGGTTGGTGCCCCAGATTGAAGAGGATTAGGGGAGCTGGTGAAAATCGCAGCTCCATGTGGAGAGACATGCTCTGAGGAACAGGCGGGGGCAGATGGGAGGTGATCACAGGAAATCACAGGACCTCTGACACTGTTTGTGGTCCTGGAGTGTTAGTTCTCACCCATCATTGCCTTTGGTGCCACGGCCCACACTGGGGGAAGTTGTTTTAGCACATTCATAAAAAGCGCCATTTAGCATTGTCACAACAACATTTAAAGCAGTGCTACTGAAAAGACACACACGCACTACAAAGCCAGATGAGGGTCTTTGCGCAAGTGTACGTATTACTCTCAAGTAACTGTGAATGATCTCTCTGGGTACAAGTTATGGTGTTGATTACTTACATGACAGGAACAATGATTAAAACTGGGAGATGATAATGGTGTGGCATTCATGCATTGACAACTTTGACTCTATGTTCCTTTCCAAAGGTTGATGTATGGCATCATTAGGATAACCTCAGGCCCTTAAAGACACTAATCTTCTTCATCTTGTCCTTCACACTTTCTTGTTTTGACATTTAGAAATATGTGTGTGTGCACAGTACCTGTGGTGTGTGTATTGGCGATAGCGGTACTCATAGCAGCGTGCAGTGTTTTAGCTGTTTATTTGCTCACATATTATGCATTTTAAAAGATATTCAAATAGGATTAAGATAAGATACATTTATATAACCACATGGTGCTTGATCATGCAAAACTCGATGCAATGATGCTATGGTGTTGTGGTTGGTTGCCCGGCTGTTGCTATGCAGTTGTTAGATGTTCAGAATGATTTAAGCGTATGCGGTTGCTAGTATGTTCAGAATGGTTGCTAGGTGGGCTGCTAGGGTGTTCTAGATTGTTGCTGGGTGATCAGGCCTAACCCAGAAGAGATCCTAACACTGCTGAAAAAAAAAATGTTTAACTGGGGCCTATACCATGAAGCTGATTTAGGTGGATAGCTAGGTATGTTTCAGTTTAATTTGTGCCAACCCTGGGTTTTATAGTGGTTTTATAGTTTTTTAGTGGTGTTCATCGCCATAGTAACTTACGCTCCACTGCTAACATTCTCTGAGACAGGTTATGTTCTGTTTAAGAGATCTCAAACTGAAATTGGACCAATTAGCTGTGAGCAAAGTGACACACCTCTGGCACTCCCCCATTTTTTTCTTGCTCCAAATTAAAAGTCACTACATAGTAACAGATTTTTAAAGACAAAATCCTATGGCTTTTAGAGATGATTATTTATTATAATTATTTTATATTATTTATATTATATATTTATAACTATAATCCATTACACATGAGCAATTTTAGTTTAACATTTATTATTAAATTATTATTATTATCTGTATATATTAAATATAAATACAGATAATAATATAAATATGGTTTAGAATCAATAGATAAAGCTTTGAAAATTACTACATGTGAGCTTACATGTTCAAATTTCTGTATACCTAGATATATCATCAACTATATAAACTAACTTCATAACTTTCACTTGCACTAATATAGCAAGATATTTTCTTTACTCCTTTTCTTTTTTTGGCAGTGGCTATTTGCACTAAGTGAAAATAGCAATATATTCTATTTACACTAAGTGACAATAGCAGCATTTTCTTAGCGATATGCTATTTACACTAGGTGTTCACCATAGCTCTCTCTGTCAGCGACGAGGGATTTACATGTCATAAATGTAGGGAAATAGTCAGGCTGACAGAGAGAATCTCAGAATTAGAGACACGCATCCAAACTTTAATCGAGGATAGTAAGAATGCAAGGGCTTCAGATACTGTTTTGGATGCGACTAGCTTAGTGAACTCTGTACATTGTTCGGTTCCGGCTGTAGAGCCCGCGCAGCAGGGCACTTGGGTAACTGTGAGGCGGCATAGCCGCGGAAAACACCACTCTTCCGTTCCAATAAGAACATCAAACAGGTTCTCCCCACTCAGTGACGCACCCACTGAGAATCCTGTTGAAAGTGCCCTAGTTATTGGCGATTCTATTACACGGAACGTGAAAATAGAGACACCAGCCACCTTAGTCACATGTTTGCTGGGAGCCAGAGCACCTGACATCAAAGCAAATTTAAAAGTGCTGGCTACTGCTAATCGTAAATACTGTAAGATTATTATTCACGTCGGCACTAATGATGTTCGACTTCGCCAGTCGGAGATCACTAAAATTAACATTAAAGAGGTGTGTGAACTCGCAAGTACAATGTCAGGAGAAGTAATTTGCTCTGGCCCCCTTCCTGTTCGTCGGAGTGATGAGATAGTTAGCAGATTATCATCACTCAATGGCTGGCTGTCTAAGTGGTGTCCGCAAAATAATATAGGTTTCATAGACAATTCGAAAAGTTTTTGGGGCAGACCTGACCTGTTGAAAAGAGATGGTATTCATCCCTCCCGGGATGGTGCTGCTCTTCTCTCTAGTAATATGGCACATAGTCTTAGAGCTGAAACGTGACAAACTGGGGCCCAAGTCAGGAAGCAGACAGACTGGCTAAACCGACCGTCTGCTAGCTGCCTCACGTTACAGAAGTCAGATAATTCAGATAACTCCCAACACATAGAAACTCTTACACCTAGATATTTTCAAATAGAGACTGTGTCTGTACCCCGAATTAGTAAAAACAAAAAACTTCCAAACCCATTTAATGGTAAAAATTTAATTGATGTTCAACAAATAAAAAATAGAGATAATAATGCTAAACAAATGATAAAACTCGGGTTGTTAAATATTAGATCCCTTTCTTCAAAATCACTTATTGTTAATGATATTATCAAAGATAATAATCTAGATGTGCTGTGTTTGACAGAAACTTGGCTAAAACCGGATGATTACATTACTTTAAATGAGTCTAGTCCTCAAGGTTATGATTATCGACACAATGCCCGTGAGAAAGGCAAAGGGGGTGGTGTTGCTGTAATCTATAGTAATACTTACAGTATTAGTCAGAAGTCTTTCAAATATAATTCCTTCGAAGTGATGGTACTTTACGTAACATTATGTAAGTTGACATTTGTGCTGGCTACTGTATACAGGCCACCAGGACACCATACAGACTTTATCAAAGAATTTGCTGACTTTCTATCGGAGTTAGTACTAGCTGCAGATAAAGTCCTTGTTGGTGGTGATTTTAATATCCATGTAGATAATAAAAAAGACGCATTAGGATTGGCATTTGCAGATATTCTAAACTCTATTGGTGTTAGACAACACGTGTCAGGACCCACTCATTGTCGTAATCATACTTTAGATCTAATATTGTCACATGGAATTGATATTGATGCTGTTGAAATTCTGCAGCAGAGCGATGACATCTCTGATCATTATCTAGTCTCGTGCATACTACATTTAGTCAAGGCGGCTAAACTGCCTCCATGCCATAAATATGGTAGAACCATCACTTCTACCACTAAAGATCGCTTTATAAATAATCTTCCTGATCAGTTTCATCGCCTTAGCATACCAGAAAGCTTAGAAGACCTCGATGTTGCAACAGAAACTATTGCCTCTGTCTTTTCCAGCACATTAGACTCAGTTGCTCCTTTGCGCTTAAAAAAGATTAAGGAAATTAATCCAATGCCATGGTATAATGAGCACACTCGGGCCCTAAAGTTAGCAGCCAGGAAAATGGAGCGCAGCTGGAAGAAAACAAAACTAGAAGTATTTCGCATTTCGTGGAGAGAGAGAATGATTGAGTACAGAAAGGCCCTAAAATCTGCTAGATCTGCCTATTTTTCAAAACTTTTAGAAGAAAATAAACACAACCCTAGGTATTTATTTGATACAGTGGCTAAATTAACAAGAAATAAAGCTTCAACTTCTGATGTTTCCAAAGAGCACAGCAGTAATGACTTTATGAACTTCTTTACTTGCAAGATTGATAATATTAGAGAAAAAATTATAACCATGCAACCGTCTACTACAGTATCGTGTCAGATAGTGCATTGTAGTGTCCCTGAGGAAAAATTCAATTCATTTACTGCTTTAGGAGAGGAAGAATTGTCTAAACTTGTTAAATCATCAAAATCAACAACATGTATGTTAGACCCTATACCGACTAAGCTATTGAAAGAAATGCTTCCAGAGGTTATAGATCCTCTTCTTAATATCGTCAATTCATCTTTATCACTAGGACACGTACCAAAAACTTTTAAGCTGGCTATTATTAAACCTCTTATTAAAAAACCACAACTTGATCCTAGAGAATTAGTCAATTACAGGCCGATCTCAAATCTCACTTTTCTGTCAAAAATACTAGAAAAGGCAGTATCATCACAACTATGTTCCTTTTTAGAAAGAAATAGTATCTGTGAGGATTTCCAGTCAGGATTTAGACCGTACCATAGTACTGAGACTGCTCTCATTAGAGTTACTAATGATTTGCTCTTATCATCAGATCGTGGTTGTATCTCTCTATTAGTGTTACTGGATCTTAGTGCTGCATTTGACACTATTGATCACAATATTCTTTTAAATAGACTCGAAAATTATGTTGGCATTAGTGGAATTGCATTGTCATGGTTCAAATCATACTTATCTGACCGTTATCAGTTTGTAGTAGTAAACGAAGAGATGTCATATCGATCACAAGTTCAATATGGAGTACCGCAAGGCTCAGTACTAGGACCGTTGCTTTTCACTCTGTACATGCTACCCTTGGGAGATATCATTAGGAAGCATGGCGTTAGTTTTCACTGTTACGCTGATGATACTCAGCTCTATATTTCTTCGCGCCCTGACGAAACTTACCAATTCACAAAATTAACGGAATGCATAGCTGATATAAAAAATTGGATGACCAGTAATTTCCTACTACTAAATTCAGAAAAAACAGAGATTCTAATTTTTGGGCCAAAAACTTCATGTAATAACCTAGAATACTGTCTAACACTTGATGGCTGCTCTGTTAAGTCTTCGTCGTCAGTTAGGAACCTGGGTGTGCTCTTTGATACCAATCTTTCATTTGAAGGCCATGTTACTAGCATCTGTAAAACCGCATTCTTCCATCTTAAAAATATATCTAAACTACGACATATGCTCTCAATGAAAAATGCAGAACAGTTAGTTCATGCGTTCATGACCTCAAGGCTAGATTACTGTAACGCTTTACTGGGTGGTTGTCCTGCTCGCCTGATAAATAAACTACAGCTCGTACAAAATGCAGCAGCTAGAGTTCTTACTAGAACTAGGAAGTATGACCATATTAGCCCGGTTCTGTCAACACTGCATTGGCTTCCTGTTAAACATCGTATAGATTTTAAAATCTTGCTAATTACTTACAAAGCACTAAATGGTTTAGCTCCCCAGTACCTGAGCGAGCTCTTAATTCATTATAGTCCTTCACGTCTATTGCGATCTCAGAATTCAGGCCAGCTGATAATACCTAGAATATCAAAATCAACCGCAGGCGGTAGATCCTTCTCCTATTTGGCACCTAAACTCTGGAACAATCTTCCTAGCATTGTTCGGGAAGCAGACACACTCTGTCAGTTTAAATCTAGACTAAAAACGCATTTCTTTAACCTGGCATACACATAACACATTACCAATTTATATTTTCAAATCCGTTAAAGGATTATTAGGCTGCATAAATTAGGTCAGCCGGAACCGGGAACACTTCCTATAACACATGATGTACTCGTTACATCAGAAGAAGAATGGCATCTACGCTAATATTAGTCTTTCTGGTTATCCCGAGGTTCACCGTAGTCAACCGGATCCGGGCCGTATCCAGGTGAGACCAAGGACCTGCGCCTTGACACGACCACAGCGCAGCCCTGAAGTATCAGCAGAGATTGAGTCAACTAGATCATCCACTGTGAGGGCCTCATCAACACGACAGCCACGACACAGTTCCTCAACAACCGTCCATACCGGCGTGATGAATACGATCCTCAATTGGATGGAACTGGAATAAATACTTTGAATGCTGCGATCCTATTGGACTTACGATGGCAACCTGAATCGTAACAAAGCACTGTTGGCCAGAGGAGAACTGGCCCCCCGACTAAGCCTGGTTTCTCCCAAGGTTTTTTTCTCCATTTAAACACCTATTTGCCACTTGTCTGCCACCTGATGTCACCTGATGGAGTTTGGGTTCCTTGCCGCTGTCGCCTTTGGCTTGCTTAGTTGGGGACACTTGACATTTGACTTGACATTTGATAATCAACAGTGCTTTGATCTGCCTGCATTGACACTATTCTTTAAGAGCTGCTGTGCAGCCAAATAATGTACCAGTTATCAATGTAAAGCTGCTTTGACACAATCTACATTGTAAAAAGCGCTATATAAATAAAGGTGACTTGACTTGACTTGACTTGAAAATAGTGATAGATTCTATTTACACCATGTAAAAGTATCAGTTCTTTGCAATAAGAGTAAATGGTAATTAGATGCTATATATACTTTATTTGGCAGATACTATTTGCACCTCAGTATTTTTGTACATTAACAGGATGCAATAATATCATAGAGTGTAAATGATTATATTTATTAAAATTATTAAATGGATGCTGCCTTATTGGGAGAACAAAAACCCTCTCTACACATTTTATTTCTACTTTTAGGACATTATTTTCATTTTTATTGAAAATAAATGCAATCTCAGCAAAAGGCGGATTCGAACCCGCGTTGATCGTGTTAAAAGACAGGTCTGTGAGCCTTACTCACTACTGCTGCACCACTGCTGAGCGAGTGTAAATAACATTTGCCAACAAGGGACGCTATTTGCACTTAGTGTAAATAGACACTTCGTTCTTTTTTTTGTTTAGTTTTTTCCCAGTTATGTTTTGTTTTCATTTAGTTTTTGTAAATAATAATAACAATGGGTGGCTGGACTTCCAGCTGAAATGTGCCCTAAAAAAAGAAAAATAATAACAGATCTTTGGATTTCATGTGTTTGCTCAAATAACTAATGCTAAGTATATGCAATAGTTATTATGCTTAGCTTAGCAAAAACCACAAACTAGATTCTCTATATTTGTAAACACAGACATGTAATATAAGCATGTAGCTAATTTCAGTTTCCCTTTTCAGACCTGTCTGTATCCATCTAATAGCTCCCTTGAATTTTAAATTTGGTTTGTCAGGGCATCGGAATGGTGGTGGCTGTAAACACACTGTACTACCATCCGCTCAGTCGGGTTGCACTGGGCAAATGTTTGTCAGATCATCTCTGTAAACACGCACGCCCTGACAGGGTCATTCAGAGGGTGTCCAACACCTAAGCCAGTGCGCTGATACCGCAGTCATGTCAACGGAAGTGTAAGCATATACCCAGTTTTCCTAACAAGTCAAGCTGGCCGTAAAGTCCTCAGGCATCTGCCGACTCCAAACACATGCCTACCCCTCCCACGCCCCGAAATACACACTTTATTTTCAGCATATGTCTTCTTGATTATTCTAGCCACTGCATTTTAGAAGATTATATTCCCCTTGCTTAAGTGATACGGTGGGGAAAATGAGTGGCAGCAACGTGAAATGCGAAAGGCTGTAGTTTATGGGTAGCGGGTCGACGAGGCAGTAGAAGCTGAGGGCTCTGGTTTCAGCCCCGCTTTGGTTCTAGACAGGAGCACACGTCTGTTGCCTCCATCTGTCTGTCTGACTGTCAGTCAGTCAGTCTGTTTTGCTCCTGCTGTTGAAGTGCAGCTAGTGTAAATGAGAATAGCAGACATGGTCTATAAAGTGTTAAGTCTAGGATACTTTATGTGATGAATAACATTTATGTTTCAGTTGCCTACTTAAAGGTTCACAGGAAGCCACAGGTCAATGTAATAAGTAAACACCGCTAGCCTGTTAGCTAAGTACTCTTTACAGATGGTTTTGAGGTATTGTTGACTATTTAACACAAACTATTAATTTATACCCTAAGTTTGTGATGCTATTTAGAAGGTCATGACATTTTTTTGTTTTTATTTTACATTTTAGGTCAATGTCATAAATAAACACACAGCTTAGAAGCGTCTGATCACTTAGCCTGATAGATAAGCGCACTTCTGGTGGTTTTGAGGCTAAATTTAACACTATTTATTTATACCCTAAGTTTGTGAAGTTATTTTGAAGTCTATAACTTTTTTATTTTTTTTTTTTAAACACTTTTAGGTCAGAGTCATAAATAAACACAGCTAAACGCATAAGCACCCTACGGTGGGATTGGGTACTGTTCGCTAAATTTAACTAGCTATACTTTTATACACTAGGTTTATGAAGTTTTGTTAAAAGAGCCGTTATTGTTTTTACATTTTTAGGTGAATGTCATAAGTAAACACAGATAAGAAGTGGCTGAACACTTGTAGCCTATAAGAAGGACCCTACAGGTGGTTTTGAGGTTTTATACCCTTAATTTGTGAATTTATTTAAGGCTATAGCATTTTTATGAAGCCATTTTTAATGAATGAAGTCAAACAAGAGAATACAATTTACATATTATTCTTTTTTCATTCAGTGTGCAAGGATGTTATTTTTAAAGAGACACAGCCGTACTCTATTGCTATCCAGGACATGAAAGAACCCTGAATATTTAAACCTTAGGAAAAAAAATACCTAACACCAAATTACTACTCCAAGTTCAGTCAAGTGATAGACGTTTGACATTTTCCCGGCAACTGGTGGGTGTGTTGGCTGTTAAATATAAACAGCACAACAGAGTTTGTGGCATTGATTATTTGAGACAATCTTTGGAGAGGAGAAATAAGAGCTTGCCGAAAAGATAAATGATCTCTGTGTTGGTTTCATCTTGACAAAGACCAAAGCTCCTTTCTTCCTCCATTTGTGCTTCTAGTAGTATTAAAGTTTAAAAGTAAGTTGTACAAATGACCCACTGGAGTTTCTAAATGGCAATTGCAAAATGAATAACTCCCATATATCACAGCTCGAGTTGCTGGGGCTGTTATGCTAGATTTATTAGTTGCTGTATTTTTCTATCGTCAACTGATGTTCTCAGTCTCCGAGGTTTAGAATGACCACCCGAGCGATGGTAGGCTATTCCTGTTGTAGTGTTAAACACAACAGATTAAGACACTTTGCAAAGCTCCCAAGGTAGTATTAGACCACTTATCCTATTAGAACAGCCGCACTGGCTCATCTGACACTCCCCCACATTCAGCTGCCCTGTAACCCCAGATGCATCAAAGTGCTTGAACATGGGAGATTGCTGTGTCCTGGATTCCTGTACTAAACCTGTTTTTGGCCTACACCTTTAGCCAGGGCAGAAGAGATGTAAATCTACTCAACAGTGACCTGATGCAAGCACTAGTTTAGTGTATGTGAGAGGGCGACCAATAAAGGGACAATGACATCATTCCATAAAATCATCAAACATAAAAAAAAATTACAACCTCTTGCTATATATTATATTTACATGTTGAGCTCAGTCTTGACATGGCATCAATGGGGCCGTACAGAAATGAAACATGACTGGGGTCAGCTTAATGATTGGTTAAGTGTTATGTGAGTACGCTCTGGGACGTTACTAAAGATACCAAAGTATCGATATCCACACATGTTTAGTCAGATATTCCATATCCGCATAGTGCTCATAGCTGCAGTATGACATGGGTCCCCTGAGCTTTGCACACTGGGGCTTATTGCCAAAAGATATTGTCACATCAAACATTTATTGATTTCTTATCTCATTTATTCATCTGCAGTATTTTCTTTCACACATTATTTTTGTCGTGTTAGTTGTGCCTTTATAGGGTAAAAATTAGCTGTTTATGAATCATCCACTATGTTTGGCAACAGAAAATTATTCTGAGAGTTATTCTTCTGTATGCCATGTTTGCTGTTAGGTTTTTATTATTAGTTTTTATTATTTTTGGGAACATTTATAAGATAACAGTGAACACAATAAGATAAGATTAATAAGATTTTTTACATCATTTATAGTACTGTTCAAAAGTTTAGGTAAGAATTTTAATGCTCAACAAGGCTCTTATTTTATCAAAAATACTGTGAAAACAGTGATAATGTGAAATGATTACAATTTAAAATGTGTTTTTCTACTTTAATATATTTTAAAATGTAATTTATTCCTGTGATGACAAAGCTGCATTTTCAGCAGCCATTACTCCAGTCTTTAGTGTCACATGATCCTTCAGAAATCATTCTAATATGCTGATTTGCAGCTCAAGAAACATTTGTTATTATTATCAATTATAAAAAAAAAAATTGTGCTGCTTAATATTTTTGTGGAAACTGTGATGCATTTACCCCAAGGATTTTTAGAAAGTTAAACAACAGCATTTATTTGTAATAGAAATTTTTTGTAACATTATGGCTTTACTGTTACTTTTGATCAGTTCAGTGTCTGCTTACTGAATAAAAGTATTAATTTTTAGCTTACCTTAGTTAATATTAGTAGATGTGGAAATGAACATTAACCTAGAATTATAAATGCTGTAGAAGTATTATTATTGTTATTTTGTCGTTTTTATTATTAGTAGTACACTGTAAAAAATAATTGTTGGTTTAACTTAAAGTAAGTTACCTGGTTGCCTTAAAATTTTGAGTTCATTGAAATTAAAAATTTGAGTTAATACAATGAAAGCGATTGGTTTAATCAACAGAAACTCAAAATATTATGTTATCTGAACCACATTAATTATCTAAGTTGATTTGACAAAAGAAAAAATGTTGTGATAACAATTAATGAAAATAATTATCTACAGTGTAGTATTAGTATTCAAAGAGAATAATGCTATAGTAACACTAAGGTCATGGATTCAGTTCCCAGGGAATGCATGAAATGAATATCTTTAATAAAATAGTTTTTGGAAGGTAGTGTCTGCCAAATATGTAAATGAAAAGTCAACTATGGTGTCTCTTTTGTGTGTTTTGTGTCTATGTGAGTGCATACTCTCTATACTGTATGTGTATACAGAAGGGTAGAACTTGTGTCCATTTAAGCTTCTCAATGTGAGCTGTTTGCATAGTGAAGGCTTAAAAGCTAGTGAACATGGTATGCCAGGACTAATGTGTGTTTTTGCAAGCGCTGGTGTAGGGTATTCCACACCTCACACCTCAGCTCGCCTGCCCCTGACCACAACTAAAGACTCGGGAAAGCAGGTGAGCCAGATTAAAGCCTTTCCTGTTGTGCTGAAACCAGGGTCAGGGTTGCAGAGACCTCTCTTCTCTTCTCCCTCTCAATTGCTCTCTCTCATGCCCACACACACGCATACACATGCACAGCTGAAGATTTGACCTGTCAGCTACTTTCTCCCTTTCTCTAACGCACATACTCATACTCACTGGTGGTCGTAAAAGAGGCTGCGCTGGCAGATGCCTGTCTCCCTCGGCCATATATGAGCTGAGAGGAGCTTCCTCAGCTGTTCCCTTTACATCAGCTGTAATTAAACCATCTCTATTCTGCTTCTGCTGCCCTTTCTCTAGCACTGCTGCATGGCAACCTAATCTGTGTGTGGCATCAGTGTGCTTGTGAGGTGTGCACAGTTTCAGTTTATATGTGCATATACTGCTTATTTTAAATCACTAAAACACAAAAATGAAGCATTTGTTGATGATTTACTATGAAAAAGTCATATGAAAATTGTGGCTTTTTATCACATTGTTCACATAGAGGTTAATTCAGGATATCTTGGACCGTTTTTCCAATCATCTCAATTGCAAAAAGTGTCCCAATTTACCTGAATACAGCCTAATTATGTTTAGCATGCTTTTTAATCACATTATTATTTATTAACAGTAGGAAGAAAGGAGATTATATCACGTATGTATGTGATGCCCGTGAGGAGTGAAGGCTGGCCCGTGTGGTCCGATCCAACAGACGAGCTACTGTAGCTCAAATTGCTCAAGAAGTTAATGCTGGTTCTGATAGAAAGGTGTCAGAATACACAGTGCATTGCAGTTTGTTGTGTATGGGGCTGCATAGCCGCAGACCAGTCAGGGTGCCCATGTTGACCCCTGTCCACCGCCGAAAGTGCCAACAGTGAACATCAGAACTGGACCACGGACCAATGGAAGAAGGTGGCCTGGTCTGATGAATTATGATTTCTTTTACATCACGTGGATGACCGGGTGCGTCACTTACCTGGGGAATGGCACCAGGATGCACTATGGGAAGAAGGCAAGCCGGCGAAGGCAGTGTGTTGCTTTGGGCAATGTTCTGCTGGGAAACCTTGGGTCCTGCCATCCATGTGGATGTTACTTTGACACATACCACCTACCTAAGCATTGTTGCAGGCCATGTACACCCTTTCATGGAAACGGTATTCCCTGGTGGCTGTGGCCTCTTTCAGCAGGATAATGCGCCCTGCCACAAAGCAAAAATGGTTCAGGAATGGTTTGAGGAGCACAACAATGAGTTTGAATTGTTGACTTGGCCTCTAAATTCCCCAGATCTCAATCCAATCGAGCATCTGTGGGATGTGCTGTACAAACAAGTCCGATCCATGGAGGCCCCACCTCGCAACTTACAGGACTTAAAGGATCTGCTGCTAACATCTTGGTGCCAGATATCACAGCACACCTTCAGGGGTCTAGTGGAGTCCATGCCTCAACGGGTCAGGGCTGTTTTTACAGCAAAAGGGGGACCAACACAATATTAGGAAGGTGGTCATAATGTTATGCTTGATCTGTGTGTGTGTGTGTGTGTGTGTGTGTGTATATGTATGTGTGTATATATAATATATATATATAATATACACACACATTGTGTGATTAGATTGCAAATATATATCACAGGAATTATACGTCCCACATTAGAACATGTGATCTCTTTCTTTGACCATTATTAAAAACATTCACATATAGTGATAAGAAAAGCGTGTGATGGGAAAGGGGGGTAGGGGTTGCTCTTTCACAGAAATGGGAAAATTGGTGGTGGTGAAAATTGAACTCTGAGACAAGGTGTACTATCAGATCAATCTAAGCAGCGTCTTCCCCTGACATTAAAAAAGCTTTGGTCTTCATGTATTGCTCATTCCCTCCCTTCACATGGAGGATACCTTACTGTGCTATACACCGTTCTCTGCTCCCCTGAGTGAATTTAGGTTTTTTTTTTTTCTTCTCAGATTAAGCAGGGCACCACTGCTTATAAAATATTAACAGCTAAAAACTGGCAACTGTGGTTTGTACTTAATGTAACCAGCAATTATTAACCAAAAGCAGCCACTGGTATAATCTGTTAAAGTCATCAGAATACAGACTTATTTAAAGAATGGAAGTAAATATAAGAGAAAGAAAATGTTAAAAATCATCTGTCACTGGTTTTTAATGATCTCAGTAATTAGCGCAGCATCAAGCCTAAACATTTATAAATCTCACACATCTGCCATTGTTAAATCACATGCTGTGAAACTTACAGATAGGTTTTTTTTTTCTAGTTTAACAAAAAAGAATAAAACATATAATTAGAAATACAGCTTGGAAGTATTTGTTATTTTCTAATTTCTCAGATTTTGACACCAATAGCTTTTGAATATTTGCATAATCACAGTTTCTACTGATTGCATACTTGAACCAGAATTGTTAAAGGAGCGCCAAACACACTTTATCACTCTTTCCAAAGCACTCAAATAGAAACATTACCTAAATGGCTGGCAAGCTGTGGCTGTTAGCCGAATGCTAATACATGTCAGAAAACGGGGTGAAAATTTATGACACGCCATCTGTTCTCCAGCATGCAGCTCAATGTGTACTTCCAATGTTAGCTCTAGTAAAGACCTCCCCATTCAAACTCACTAATCACTTTTCCTAACAAGAATTAGCTCTTGGTTCAGTCCGCCCAATAATGTTTTCAACTTATTTCCTCAATGGGATTAAAGTACCATTAATTCTCTCCTAGATGTCTATGAATAATCCCCTCATGGATACAACATTATTTTGTAATTAAAAACAACCTGAATTATCATATTTTGGTCATTATAGAAGTAGTTATTATTTCTGGTTTTCTCAAAGCTATGCATCATTGTCATAGAAGATGAAGTAATTTTTCAAAGACAAAGTTGTTTATAATTTGGGCTAGTATTTGTAGCAGAGGGTGGAACTGAATTTGTCACATAGCCTATGTGAGAAAATATAGTCTATTTAACCAATTTTGTATTTCACCACATGTAATGTATTAAAATAAGATAAAACTGGGTCACACTTTACAAAAAGGTTTCATTAGTTAACATGAACTAACAATGTACAATACTTGTACGGTATTTATTAGTCTTTGTGTTAATTTTAACAGTTACTAATACATTTTTTATATCAAAAGTTATATATGTTGACATTAGTTATTACACTGTGAACAAACATTAATAAATGCTGTAAAAAATATATTGCTTATTGTTAGTTCATGTTAGCTAATGCATTAAGTGTAATGTTAACAAATAATAACATAAATCTGTATTTTTATATTTTTTTATATTCATATTTTATATTTTATATGAAATTTGTATTCTATATATATTTCTAAATGTATTATTATTTAGAAATATTTATAAGAAATTATTTAGAATAGAATTTATTATATATAAATATATATTAAATAATAATAATTATTATTGTTTAAGGAACAGAAGCTGTACAATACAGTGATTTTTACCTCTTATTATATGTTCAGGATGCCATTTAATATGGCTTGGCGTTTGCTTTTGCAGAGAAGAAAAAAAATGGTAAAGGTTATTGAGAATTCCATCCAATCCATCTGTCCAAACAAGTTTATTTTTGCATTCGTCTTTTTCAGATCCCCCCAGGTCTAATGATGTCTAATCCTGTCTGATGAAGCACTAAAGATTTCCCATATCCTAAAACAGTAAAAACCTAATTGTCGGGCCATGGTCTAATTTACTGTTCAGTGTTTTATATGGCCGGCATCTTTAGCCCTTTGCCATGGTCTCTAAAGAGGCGTACGTTATGATCCCGCTGTCAGTAAAATCAATCCTTATCAATTTTAAAGTTCAAATTTTGATTTCATGACTTTCTGGGGACCAGCCTAGGCTGAAAATGGCTATTTCAGCCTCTTTTTTCTGCACTCCATCTGCCTATGTATTGATTGTCTCTTTTTCTTTCTGTGCTGTGAAGAGAGGGAGAGACACTAGTTGAAGATTTACATGAGTTAAATAATGGTAATTATAGGCTTAGCCCTAAACACCTTATGTAGCCCCGCCCCTTTTCAGAGCTGCGCTCGTTGTGTTGTGTTCTGTCTTTCGATTTGTATTTCCACAGCATTAAGGTAAGACCTTACGGATTTATCGTTTTAAAATCTTCCCAGTCTACTGACATTTGGTATGACATCCGCTTCAAACATTACAATGCTCATGATAACTTTTGTTAACTCTACAACAAGTAAATCCACTTCACCAGATAATTACTCTTCGACAGCGATGCTACGGCAAAAACGGAAGTTCAAACAATATTCAAAAGATGGCTGTGTGCTTGTTTCTCTGGCGCATAAGGTCTATAGGTTAGTCTGTATAACAGCAGTTAATCCCACTCAAGTCCCCCCTAGAAATTATTTGGACACTTGAGATACATTTAAAAATGTATGAATGACATTGAATTAGATAGACCTGACCAAATATCAAGTGGCATATTTTATATGTGAACAGATGCAGGTTTAATGTGAAAATATATGAAAATTGTGCAAATCTCAGTCAATCCCTAATAAGGACAGTGTATTTTTATTTCTGTTTTTATGCCTCTGCTAGCAAGTGTACAAGCAAAGTTATTACATTTTTCTTGGCAACCTAGAGTGGTACAAACATTGCAGTGCTGGATGGAGGGCCTGAGGATATATGGGTCCAACGGTAAACTCATGCTTCTGTGATAACTGCCCACTAAGTGGGTGGGACAAGGATGCCATGACCCTGCTGGCCTTACTACCAGTCCCTGCTAACAGCTTTGGCCCAGAGGTCAGCCCAATTTCCCCACTGCTGAGTACTCATTACACACACGGCCTGTGATAAATGCCCATAGCTGCACGTGGCTGCTTTGTCACGGCGCTGGTCGCTTGGGAGGATGCTGGAGACGGATAGTCCGAGAGTCTCAGAAGGAGCGGTTCCTAAGCAACCCTTTACCTGAGCCTCCCTCTCACAGTATCCTCTTTCCTCCAACTCTTTCTTACTTTTTCTCTTTTAACTTACCTTTTTTTTTTTTTTGCTTTCCCTCTGTTATTGCCGATCTTTTTCTCTCACACACCCACTTTGAAGAACAAAGGATATGGTGATGTGTAATAATGAAAACACTTTCTTGCTCATGTTCCAAAACCTAGTGAAACCTAGTGCTCTTGTAGCGTACTTCAAAACTTAAAAGTACATTTTAAAAAAGTACTTAAGTGCACTTAAAGAGAGTACACTTTCATGACTGTTTTTTGTTTCACACTTAAAGGATTAGTTCACTTTAAAATTAAAATTACCCCAAGCTTTACTCACCCTCAAGCCATCCTAGGTGTATATGACTTTCTTCTTTCTGATGAACACAACCGGAGTTATATTAATATCCTGATGCATCCAAGCTTTATAATGGCAGTGAATGGGACCAACGAGTGTGAAGCTGAAGAAAGTGCATCTATCTATCATAAATGTACTCCACACGGCTCCGGGGGGTTAATAAAGGCCTTCTGAAGCGAAGCGATCCATATTTAACAAGTTCTAAAGTAAAATATCTAGCTTCCGTCAGACCGCCTTTTCTATACAACTTACGAAAAAAGCGTAACTGACGTCGCGTAAATGACGATTTTTTCGTAATTTGAATATGGAAGGCGTAGGACGTAGCATAAGTGCTTTGAACTGCAAGACGCATTACACTTTCTTCGTAAGTTGAATACGGAAGGTGGTCTGGCGCCTTAAGCCCTACTTAAGTAGGTCAAAAAAGCACTTTAAAGTTGAGCTAATTGCATTTAATGTAAATGTAAGCTTTAATACATTTTCATTTAATTGCAATTCACATGCAATTAGGTGTCCTCAGACATTACAATCAGTTTTTGCTTCCGTAATATTTAGATGTATGCTAAAATGTACAACTTTCTTCATAAGAGTATGCTTCTAAGATATATTCTAAGGCAGCATTGCAGTATAGGCATTCCCAGAATGCACTGTGATGAGCTCAGTACAGAAAATTACAAAGAAATCCAAGATGGTGAAGCAAGAGAAATGTTGATTACATACAGATTATATACTTAACTAAATATATATCCACACTTATAATACAAATATTTCATTTAGTACTGAGAAGTATCCATACAAACATTCTGTGTAATTAAAAATGTTGTGTTTCCCAATATTTGTTGGTGATATGTATTTTTATGATTATTAGTGTATTGTGCTGTTAGCTTAGTGACATGCTAACGTCATACTCTGAAATCAATTGCAAAACAAGTCTCCAAAATTATTTTTGCAGCACTTGAGTTTTGGCATATATGGACTGTTCCAAATCAATAACTTGTGAAGTTTTATGATTTAGAAGGCAACTTTCTATGTAGGCAGTGAGGCAGCTCACTAGGTTTTGAAACAGAGGTTATATCTTTCTCTCTTTTGTGCCTTACCCCACATATTTACTAAGGTTATAGTACTGAAAATAGTTGTACCACAAAGTGCAGTAAGAGCTACTTTCTTTGAAGGGACACTACATGGGCGGTACAGCTTAAAAGACCTTCACATCAAATCAAAGACCTTTGAAAGTCTTTGTTTGACATAAAGGGTGATTATTTGGCAGGGTTCACTCATGTAGTGATTTTGGTGTACCAGGAATTTCCAATGATGGACACAAGAAAGTGGATTACTGTTGTTTACCACTACTTAAACAAGACTTATTGTTTTTCCAACATTCTGTGTTTATAAAGACACACAAACGTACACATACATGATGCCCTGATCTGTGTGTGAATGTATATATATATTTTTTGTTAACATAATTATCCCAGGGCCTCAAATCCATTTGAAGTCATGGGATTCAGAAACCAGAGGCAGACAAACTAAAGAGTCCCCAGGGCTGTCTGTGGCTGTGTGTGGGGACAAACTGACAGCAGTTCATTGAGTGGCAGCAGAGGGCGTTCTCCTGCCTGGTGCCAGGCATTCTGTGCCCTGTTCTACTGCCACCTGTGCCATGCACATGTACCTTTTTACATATTAAATATGGGGGAGACCAGGCCTTATTAACACATTCTTTTCTTTAGTGAATATTTCTTAGGGTAAGTTTATTTTTAAAACTCAGTTTCAGGGTAGACACATGCCTTAAAGCAGTGGTTCTCAACTGTTCTGACTCAAAGGCCCACATTTCACATATTAATTGTATGTGCTTTTTAACATTAATTTAAAGTTAAATTATTTTAATATATTATTAATAATTTTAATTTAAATACTTTTAAGTTATCCTGAGGCCCCCTAGTGGTTAAGAACCACTGCCTTAAAGTCTTGGCTGAAAAAAACAGGCTAGAAATAAATATTAAAAGTTAAAAATTTAATTTAACAATGTTGACCTTTTAAATGAATAAAAACGATTTGACGTTTTTGAATGTTACGTTTTCCATTTATACTTTTCCATTAATTATTTTTCGCTTAAAGGGTTAGTTCAACCAAAAATGAAAATTCTGTCATTAATTACCCACCCTCATGTTGTTCCAAACCCGTAAAATGTTCATCTTAGCAACACAAATAAAGATCTTTTTAAGAAAATCTGAGAGCTTTCTGTCCCTCCACTGACAGCCTAAGCATCTACCTTTTTCAAGCCCCAGAAAGGTAGTAAAGACATCATTAAAGTAATTCATGTGTCTCTACTGGTTTAACTTCAATTTTGTGAAGCGACGTTAGCTTAACATATAGCTTCTTAATATAATTGGTCATTGCCTGAGTATATGCTGGAGTTTTACTTGTTTATACAACCGATGTATCAAAAATATGATGATTGGGATCTTAGTGTGGAGTACAAAACATGTAAATGATTCTGATTTAAAGAGATAGTTTACCCAAAAATGAAAATTCTGTCATTTACTCACCCTCAACTTGCTTCAAACCTGTATAATTTTTTTGTTCTGCTGAACACAAAGGAAGATATTTGGAAGAATGTTTGTAACCAAGCAGATCTCGCCCCCCATTGACTTCCATAGTATTTTTTTTCCTACTATGGTAGTCAAAAATACATTTGGCCAATTGGACATTTGATATGAAACCATATTAATATATTGCCCTGCATGACAACCTGTCCTGTTATCTCCTACATATTGCAAATTTTTATTTTATTTATTTATTTATTTATTTTACAAATGTTCCAAAGCAAAACCCATCATGGCAGCTGTACTGCAGTAGGCTCAATGACTAACCAGCCAATCACTTCCCTGCATCTAGCTCTTGCCAATGCATTGCGGTGATTGAACAGCTCAGTAGGGCATAATGCCAGGCTTTACTCTCCACTGCAGCAGACACAGCCCTAAACAGCTGGCATACAGCACCTCAGTGGGCCATTACTGCCACGAACATGATGATAATGTAGGTGTAGTGCATTTTAATGTAGCTTATTTTTAATGCGTAAAAGTACAGCATGTAAGAACAGAATATAATCACTGACACTGTTTACCGCTGTGCCAGACACTTTGTGGTTATAAACAACATTGTGTGTGTGTCTGTTATGTGTACGAGAGCGGGATCCTCTGAAGGGAGATCACAGGCAGTTCGGAGAAAGGAGAGAATAGGTGCTAAAACACCGTCTAACAGACCTCCCTTTCATTCCTGAAGAAACAAACACATCTTGCATGTGTACTGAAGATGCCACAGTGTGCACTCAAAGCCTTTGAACGTGTCCATCTGGGTGTTTAAACGAGTCTCTGAGCCTGAATGTCATTATTTGTTGCTGTAAGAGCCTTAATGTTTGGATACATGCGCATTACAGTTGACTCAAAAATCAGAAGAGCTGTTGGTTAAAAAACGTTTCCTTATCATCTGGGAAATGTTTTCTCAGTGTTGTGTACTACAGCTGTTTACAAAACAAAATGACTATAAAATTGAACGCAGCTCTGCCAATGCCATCCTGAGACTGAGGGAAGGCGTAGACCTTCTTAAAACACAGAGCACGGCAACATACATGCGACCCGACCGATGTAAAGAGAAACAGATTGCCGGTGAGGTATCATGGAGTCTGCCAACCCGTTCATGATGTATTGAGATTCACTCTGACACTAATTACCTTAAATTAACAGTAGAGTTTGGTGTGACAGTTCAGGTAACTATTTTTCTATCAGTTTCAGATGAATGGGTTGGGGGAGTTGCTTGAAGGATGCTGTTGACAATTGGATTCTCAACGAATCTGCTGCAATCAATTTTTTTCCCTCCTCCCCTCTTTCCCCTCTCCCTCCCCTGTTTCTCTCCTCTCCCCCTCTCTCCATCTGTGATGTGAGGGGGGGCATTGACACAACCACGACAATTAAGATGTTATGAATGTGTGTGCGTGACACCATGGATATTGTCTTAAAATATTATTCAGACAATTTTAGGTGTCAGATGAACAGGCAACATGGCTGCACTCACTCTTATATAGAGGTTGTTTATGATTCATCAATGCACTGCATAAGATTTTGGCTAATGGCTACATCGGGCAATAAAGATTTGTTACCAAGGGGAGTACAGAAACAATTTCAAATGTTTAGTAAAAGGGATAGTTCACCCAAAAATTGCACAGGTTTATAATGATTGTGAATGGGGGGCCACGTTTTGAAGCCAAAAATAATGTATCCATCCATAAAGGGGGTTAATAAAGGTCTTCTGAAACGAAGCGATGTGTTTTTGAAAGCGAAATATCCATATTTAAAACTTTATAAATTCAAATAACTAGCTTCCAGTGGACGACCGTATGCAGAATGCGCAAGTTGATTTGCGGTGGAAGAGTATCCTTTGACCTGATGCACAACGTAATGACGAACGCAGAGGCGCAGAGGATAGAGCAAAACAAATCACCAGTCACGGATTATAAGTCTAAAACAATAATTTTTAAAGAGAAATTTCGGAGGATTTTGATATAAAAGAAGAGGAGCTTTTATTTTAGTTGCACAGCCCTATTTGTTTGAACCGCGAGAGGTGTCTAAGCTTACAAAACTCCAACATCCTGCCTCATACATCGCATCAGGGGTTTACTCATTTGGCGCGAGTCGACTTGCGCATTCTGTGTACGGTCGTCCGCCGGAAGCTAGTTATTTGAATTTATAAAGTTGTAAATATGGATATTTTTCTTACAAAAACACATCGCTTTGCTTCAGAAGGCCTTTATTATATTAGGCCTTTATTTATTACTTTTTTTTTTTTTATGGATGGATGCATTATTTTTGGCTTCAAAACGCAGCCCCCCATTCACAGCCATTATAAACTTTGGAGGACTAAGGATATTTTTAAATATATCTCTGATTGTGTTCGTCTGAAAGAAGATAGTCATATACCCCTAGGATGGCTTGAGGGTGAGTTAATCATGGGATAATTTTCATTTTTGGGTGAACTATCCCTTTAAGGACCCATTGAAATCACTTAACAAACTTTTCCCCCTATGTTTACATGTTTTCTATTAAAACAGGATGTTAGGAAAGACATTTTGAAGGACATTTTGGCTTGCTTAGTTGGGGACACTTGACATTTGATATTCAACAGTGTTTTGATCTCCCTGCATCGACACCATTGTATGCGAACTGAACTGAGCTGGATGATGACATCACTGTTTACTCCAGTGCTGATATAGATAAATTAACTAAATTAATAACTATTGATTCTTACAACGGAATGAATCAATACTGAATTTACTTAAGCTGGACAACGACACCATTTTCTTTAAAGGATTAGTTCACTTTCATATAAAATTTTCCTGATAATTTACTCACCCCCATGTCATCCAAGATGTTCATGTCTTTCTTTCTTCAGTCGAAAAGAAATTAAGGTTTTTGATGAAAACATTCCAGGATTATTCTCCTTATAATGAACTTCAATGGCCTCCAAACGGTTGAAGGTCAAAATTATAGTTTCAGTGCAGCTTCAAAGGGCTTTAAACGATAGCAGATGAGGAATAAGGGTCTTATCTAGCGAAACGATTGGTTATTTTTGAAAAAAATGTAAATGTATATGCTTTATATAAACAAATGATCGCTTTTCCAAGTGCTTCCGCCAAAACTGTACTTTCGTATTCTTCAAAAAGCTTACGCTGTATGTCCTTTGCCTTCCCTATTCTACTTACAGAAAAAATGTAACTGGTGCTGCGTTCCTTCCGTAAGTTGAATAGGGAAGGCGTAGGACATACAGCGTAAGCTAAGTGAACTAATCCTTTAAGAGATGCTGTGCAGCCAAAAATAATATACCAATAATTATCACTGTAAAGCTGCTTTGACACAATCTGCATTGTAAAAAGCGCTATATAAATAAAGGTGATTTCTGCAAAGCTAACATGCATGTACTAAATCTGCACAGTAGATGTAAATGACAAGATGTTTCTATATACACTACTGTTCAAAAGTTTGGGATCAAATTAAATTCAGTTCAAATTCTATTTCAATTTTTGTATCAAATAAATGCAGCCTTGGTGACCAAGAAACTTCTTCCAAATTTATAATATAATATAATATAATATAATATAATATAATATAATATAATATAATATATTACAATGTGCCTCTGTTACTTTCTAGTCCTACCCAATACCATCCTATAGAATCTCTTTCAGTTCCTCTCAGTCTGTTTAGCTGGTGTACTAGAGTAGATTATGTGCTCTAGCCTCTCTAAAGAGAGCTTAGGGAGGATTTGTGGCTTGGTGGAAAGGACCAAGAAAAATGTTTTCTGATCAATTATTCACCATCTCACAATACCTTTCAGGCAGAGCATTGCATCTGTGGCAGCACGGCGCATTACACCTTCATCTCTCTCTCTCAACTACCCCAGGCCTCCCTCTCCCACCCCTAGAGAGCAGCCCAGCTAACAGCCAAGATGCTGTGGATAATGGTGGCAATTAATAACGTGTCATAATCCAGCACTGGACTAGCAGGGGGTGGAGTGACTGAATGTGCATGTGTTTTCATGTGCGGCCATGTGTGTGAAATCCAAGGGATGCAGGTGTTGTGTGCTTTTAGAGTTGTGCATTGCAGTTTAGGGCTTTGCGTTTTGTGCCAAGCCGCAGTTCAGCTCGCACCACACTGGCACATAGCTGAGTGCCGGCGGAGGACTGCTTCCCGCTGCACAAGTTCACCGACACAGCTAGTCTATTGTGCCTGGCTGAGTGTAGAGTGTAAACTGCGTCACACAGGTGTGAGGCTGTGCTAACCTTGAGCGCAGCAACTACAGGCGGGATGGTGTTAATGTTTTCTGGTTGATATCTTGAAAGGAGGGTGCCGTAAGACACATATAACTTGTTTGTGTCCTTTAGCGAACTCGTGCCACATAAGAACATATTAACAGTTATTTCACAAACTGAGGCGCTGTTTCAAAGCTGTTACAGTCTGGTATTGAAATATGTGAGCACCCTGACCCTGATTTGGTCTTTTGTCTAGAAAAGAAAGGATTAGTTCACCCAGAAATGAAAATTCTGTCATTATTCTCTTATCTTCATGTTCTAAAACAATCCTCATGTTTCAGTTGTCATATTTTTCATGTTGTTTCCCATGCACTTACAATAAATTAGGACTTTCAAGCTTCAAAAAAGCACCATAAAAGTGGTCTATATGACTCTTGCATTATATTCCAAGTCTTCTGAACCCATACGAGTTTTGTGTGAGGAACATCTTTATCTCTCATTGCTGTGTTCGTTCATAAGAGATTCATAAGAATTCATAAGAGAAGAGACGTGTGATTTGTGAATGAATCATTCTTTCAATTTGAATCTTTTCAGTTAATAGTTTGAACCAGTTCATAAAACCAATCTGAATGATTTATGAATTGCTGTGTTCGTTAGAGTTCATAAGAGAAGAGACATGTGATTCGTGAATGAATCATTCTTTTAATTTGAATCTTTTCAGTTAATTGTTTGGTCCAGTTCATAAAACCAATCTGAATGATTCATTTATGAATTGCTGTGTTCGTTAGAATTCATAAGAGAAGAGACATGTGATCTGAATGATTGGAAAGGAAGATCACAAATTTTGAATATCAACTTAAATTTCAGTCTTTTCCTCACACAAAGTTGTTGTATGAGTTCAGAATGCTTGGAACACAGTGCATGAGTTGTATGAACACTTTTATGATGCTTTTTGAAGCTTGAAAGCTTCAAATTCATGTTCATTGTAATTTCATAGAAAAGAGCGACCAGTACAATCTCTCAAAGTCCTCTCTATGTGTTTCACAGAAGAAGGTAAGTCACATGATTTGAACTGACTTGAGAATGAGTAAATTATTGCAGAATGTTCATTTTTGTGTGAAAATATTCCTTTGTGTCAGTGAGACATTTATAAATATTCCTGGGAATTGAAATGCAACCCTTTAAGACTGCATGAGTTTATTAATGTTCGCTGTGGGAGTGTGCAACGTGTTTATGAGTTTTACTGTGAATGTGTGCACAGTCAGCCTTGATGCTTGTTAAAACGCTTCCCCCGTGTTCGTGCTCATAAAAAAAGTTGAGCTCACGGTAAGTGTGGGAAGCTGTTAACTCGCTCTCATCTTAGTCCACCCACTTTTGTCCATTCCGCTGCCATCTTTTTCACCGCTGAAGCTTCCAGAAGGCGCTCTTTCACAGTCACTATGGATTCCTAGACTTGTGTCTGTATGCATTGGAACACGTTGATTTAGTCAGCGTTTACAGCCAGCTAGACACCCCGGGCCTGGAAAAGCAGGCAAAGTTTACAAACCTCTCGCCATTTGTACACTCCTATTACCCACGATGGTCAGCGCATTAGTAACTGTCAGTGGGCCCGGCCCTAACGCACTGCTCTCATTTGACCCAATTCATTTCAGTGGGTGTGTCCGGCTGGCATTGATATATGCCCCACAGTATTTTCCTGATGTATAATCCCTCAGTTCTTTGCTTACCAGGGTTCTCTTACCTTCAGGCGGGGCCAAGGCCTGACACTGGGGGTGATGAGATTTCGAGTTTGGTTTAGTTTAAGTGTGGGGAAGGGGGAAAGGGCAAGGGGACATTCTGGTGTTATGCTAATGTTATGTATGCGTGGGATTAAATACAAACATGCTCACTGACATGATTAATTTGTGAGAAATGGCTAAATCTTAAACTTTGCTGCGTTATTTTGACTTGCAGCAGATTTTTACATTGATTATTTATTTTCTGCTTCTGAAATGGCTGTCATACAAAAGTCTTCTCAATGACATACAGAATCTCTTTAAAATTCTTCAAAGTGTAATTATGGTAATACTTTACAGTGAGTTTTAATTCATTAATAGTAATGCATTAGGTATCATGAATTAACAATGAACAGTACTTTTACAGCATTATGTTTAACATTTTAAGATTTATAAATTAATTGTAGAATATTAAATTTTTCTAAGATTAATAAATGCTGTAAAAATTGTTAGTTTATAAGGTAAGGTATACTTTATTGTCCCATAGGAATGATGATACGTAATGTATATTAATTAATGTTAACAAACTGAACCTTATTGTAATTAATTAATTAGTTAATTAGTAAATAATGATTTTAAATCTACATTATGCATATGTTGTAATTTTTCTCTATTTCTTTGAATCACTTTATTAAAAGCAGGGTAAGTGATTTGTTCCAGAAACATTTTTTGTCATGCTGGTTGAAAGTCTCTTCACATCCTGATAGCAATCACTAAGTTAAGTCTTCTAAATGTATTTATATTTATATGTATTTATATGTATATATATCGTTTAGGACTATAAAATGTTCGTCCAATCATTGCATTTGGTCTGGTGGTGCAAGGTCTCGAGACGCATTTTTTTAAAAGTTGAACTGATTTTAACTTGAGCACCACATTTTTAGAAAGCCATGTCATGCCTGAGACACTGCAAAAGATGCAAGAAGCGAGCGCAATGGTCATACACATCCATCTAGCGTGTGTTTCATAGAAAAACAATGGAAATAGTAGGGCATTGGAATGGAAAAACGCATTCTGTGTGAACGGCCCCTTAGACAGAATGGCAGTCACCCAGCACCGCAACCAAAATGGCAGCCACCTTTTACAGTTCCTCCTGAACCAAAAGAATGAGCTTATGCTGTGTTCATGCCATAACTACTGTAATTTGGAAGAGATGAAAACCCTAGACATAATATTTGGAGTGGTTCGTGACTCAAATTTATGCGTTTCAATGGCAACACTGTCAACGGCGAAATTAATCTGCAGCAGTCAGGTGGTACAGGTCAGTGCTCTTTAAGTTGTTAATGTTCATTATTTTTGTAATTGTGCTTTGAGACATGAGGTAGTTTAACGCTGTCTCTCGTGACACTTTTGTTTGCTCCCTGCTGTACGTGTTCATGTGTTTTGAAGGAGGCGTGGCTTTTGAGACGCTTTGAAGGGAGGGTGGGGATCTCATGCTTTCAAAACTAGTTCGCTATTGCTAGCCTCTCCGAAAATAGCCTACCCTACCTTTAATGTAATTTGCATATCATTTGCTCTTAAAAAATGCTTTGCTCTGATGCAGATCATTTGAAATTCTACACATAATCAGTGGTTCTGTTTTCATTTGCCATTTACTGCAATCTGTTGGATACTGCAGGCAATAACTGAGAGGTCATTAGATGTGAAGTCTGGTTAAGCGGTGACCACGCCACTATTTGAGATTATGGGAAATCTGTTAAAAATGTTGAGATGATATTGTTAGAGACATAGGAGAGCTGATCACATATAGGCTTCAAAGTTTATTTTATTATTCATAAATTGACAAATAGAGGAATGAAGGGCTTAGGGATGGAATGATTGTTAAACGCACATTCAAGGAAGGTGCGACCGGGAGCAGGTGGAGGGAATCTGAGAGGGAATCTAAATTGAAAGAGGAATGTAGAGATGGAGAAAATAGAGGTGCTGGAGGAGAGCAGGGTGAGGGCTTCACTCTCGAGGTGATTGCCTCCCCCTGATATTGCTCCTCACCTTCAATGCTCCGCGGCCCAGGAGAAATTTCACCATGCATCCCAGATCTTTCCAATGACACCTTTTCTCCCTCTCCCTGAAACATTTTCATCCCATCTCGCCTGCGTTTGTTATTCTTCTGGCGTGGTGGTGAAGAACAGTGGAAGAAATGCATGAGATTCGCCCCTTTTTTCACCTTTTCATCCCCCTCCACAGCTCGCCTAAACGCTATCGGACCGCCGGCCCCCCGGTCTCTATATTGCTCTGCATAGCTTTGGCATAAATCACTCTGGCCCCAACTGCAAAGCACTCTTTTTCTCCATTGGACTCGCAGATTTAGTGGCATTTCAAATAGATAAACACAAGCAACATCTATCAACACAACAAAAAAGGGGCCTTAATCAAAGGTCCCTGGTCCTTGGTCTGCAGTGTCTCCATTTACCTTGAGATAAATCCATTGGGGTGACCAGCGCTGCGGCGGGGGTCTGACAAATCACCCGCGTCAGGCTGCACTGTGCTAGAGCTTATTGGCCTTTCTCTAAGTGGTCTTACCCTTCACCGAAAAGGATGGTGCTTGTCAGGCAAGGCCAGATTAAAGCTAGACAAAAAGAAATGATTTGTTATTAGAGAACACCCATTGTGAATCTCTAAAAAGGAAACAAATATGTATGAGAGGCAGATATTCCTGTTTGTGTGTGTGTGTGTGTGAAGAAGAGCAGTGTGTAGAAGGAAAAAGAGCCATGAAGATGAAGCAGAGGTGTGAGGTCAGAGATATCTGAACACAGGGATCGGGCAGGAGTTTGTGTATATATCGGAAAACTGCATGTTATAGAAAATTGGACCATTTAGGAGTATGTGATATTTTTATGTTGGTTGCAAAGTATAAGATAGGAAAATCTACACAGTGAATCAGATAAGAGCAAAGAGGGGGAAAAGAAAAGGTAATTTTCTGCCAGGACTTTACAGACATTTTCCTTAAATCTAAAATACAACACAATATAATTAATAATTGAGTGAAAAATCAATATGGAAAATTCCTTCTTATTAGCACAGTACATTGGGACATATATTTACAGACTGGTGAATTAAATACTAACACAATTGTAACACTTTATGATCAAGTTTAATTTGTTCATGATACCTAATTCTACAACTAATGCTAACAATACAATAAATGAACAATTATACAGCATTTATTAGCCAAGATTAGTGTTAATGTACAAATATACTGCTTGTGCACTGTAAAAATTGTTGTTGGTTTAACTTAAAAAAGTAAGTAACCTGGTTGCCTTAAACTTTTGAGTTCATTGAAACTAAAAATTTCAGTTAATATAATGAAGGAGATTGGGTTAATCAACAGAAACTCAAAATATTATATTATCTGAACCACATTAATTATCTAATTTGTTTTGACAAAGGAAAAAAAAGTTGTGATAACAAATGATGAAAATATTTTTTAATTTATATTTGTTCATAATATATACTTGATTTTATACTGTTTCTTGATCTTTGCTTCTTGATCTTATATTTGATCTTTATACTGTTCATTTATAACTGAAATGCTAAAAAAGTATCAGTAGAAAAAAAGTATTCTTCATTATTTCATGTTATTGCATTAATTAATGTTAATGTATAATCTTATTATAAAGTGTTACCAATTAACAATATATTAAAATATACTGGAAATTACCCAGAACAACAATGAAAGTATTTTATTTATTTAGGCTTTGTTTTACTTTGTTCTGCCTGGATTTTTACAATGATGCAATACAAGAAAACACTACAAAGCATGTACAGTGTTGGGGAATGTTACTCTTATAAAAGTAACATATTACATTATTCATTTGTTTTAAGAGTAACACTGCATCAAGTTCCCAAAACCGTATTTAAGCAAAAGTTATTTTCATTTTTAGATATGAAAATAGTCTAAACTAAATGTACAGATACTGTAACAGATATGTGTAATTATCAATCATTCTCTTCCTTTTCACTTGAAATGTGTTTCTACATGTAGTGTCCCTATTTTCACCCATGCTGCCTTCAAATACTCCCAATACTGCACCTAAACCCCAAACCCTCTTGCCCACCGCTTTCATTTGTCATGTCCTCAAGTCCTGCCGTTCAGAATGCACCTGAAGACAGAACACCTTTCAGCAGCTACCAGCTCATGATGAAGAATGTCACAAGCAGCTGACCCACAGCTTATGGCCACCCTTAGCCTGGAGTAACATTAGTACAGTAGTGCACTCAGCTTCTGGGGAGATGCGGCCTATGACGGGAAAAATGGACGAAAAGCAGCAAGAAAGAGAGAGAGAAAGGACAGGTGAGAGAGTAAGGTTGGGGGGGGGGGCGGTGAGAAAAAGAGAGAGAGAACCTGTCAGGCTAATGGCCCCTCGAGATTGGCTGTCTCTCTCTCTTTTTTTCCAAAAGTAATCTCCACTAGCTCTAAGCAGGTGTACCACGGCCTGCCACACCATAAATAAAATGGATTGGCAACTGAATGGGGAATCGCATATAAAGCAATAAAGCAATTTTCAATCACAGTCTGCTTGCCAGGTTTCACTCTCGGCCATTGTAGACTTTAGTCAGTCCCAAGGTTATGGAAACAGTTAGTGAGACATGGGACGCTCAGACCTCTTCCCCACTAGTGCATAGACAAACACGCGCACGGCGACATACTTCACAACAGGGTAAGTAACGCAGTTAATACCCACAACACATAAAACTGACCTTGCCAGAGGTGCTGCCACTGGCCCTGCTGCCAGAATACATTGCCAGATCTTGCAGGTGGGAAAGCTGGGAAACGATGCTGGGGAATATGTAATCCCAATATGTGATGCTGTTACTTGCCATCCATTTATTTCAGGGGCACTGTTACAGCCCAAAAGTCTATACATAAACAGACCACTTAATATTAAGTTAATGGCACCTTTTATTGGAACCTTCAGTTAAATGCGAATAACTGCAGCAACACAACATAATCGCGCGCACAAAAACGTCTCAGACAGCGCGCGATCCCAATATACACATATAGGCTACACAGAATTATAGTATTTTAAAAAATCTGTCTTGGTGAGTATTCACGCAAACATTATCTGTTATGTCTTAAGTGAACGTTTGGTTAACTGTTGGGGAAAAACATTTGACGTGTAACAGTAGATTCGTGCAGTACAGTAGGCCTTAATATATAGGCTGTCTGTTTCATTTATTTTAATCAAACAATTGTGGAATCATGGAAAAAAAGTTGAAAGAAAAAAAAAAAAAATATATATATATATATATATAATATAATTTTTTTTTTTTTTTTTTTTTTTTTTTTTTCCCTATAGATAAGGGTTTTGACTTGGTTTGTGCCAAATTAGGTGTTAGTAACAGGGATTTTAAGGTATGGTTGCTAGGTGATTTTGTTTTGGAACCCTCAGAAAACTTTAACTTGATTTTTCTCAAAATTGACTTTGCTGACTCTATCGACTTCAAACAGGTGTAGCTCAGTCATTTTTTTGTAGGATTCCAACAAATCATACATCATTTTGAAGGTTTTTTTAATAGAGAATAACAAATAAATATAGTTTTTGAAAATTTGCTTATTGCGACTAATTTTGCCAGCACGGGTCACATATGAATCACAGTATACAGTTTTCAGAGAAGAAATTAACAATTAACAATTTACTATGTAGCCTATGTAATTTTATTTAGTTTATTTTAATTATTGTATTTATTTATATATTTATATATTTATTTATATTTTTTCATTTATTATTATTATTATTATTGTGCTAATAATACTAATTCTTTGACCCCAAAAAGTAGACACTTAAGCAACACAAATGTGTGAATGTAATTGCATTACATAACAAAACGCCAAACAAATTTGAATAAAGCCACTGTCCTGAATAAAATTTCAGTTTGGTAGATTTTAAATGATAAAATAATAGATCTATTCAAATAAAATGAAATGGAAGCTTTCTGGTTGTCAACTAAGATGACACTTAGATATATATGTATTTATGTAAAATATAAAGTACTTAGTAGTACAAAGTTAAATCAATAATGTTGAACAGACAGGTTTCTGGGTTGTGAGGTGAGACTTTGCAGTGTGTAGGTGATGTTCACAGGTCTAGCCCGCTGTGAGCCCAGCTGTGTTTTCTCTGAGTGTGCAGGTATGCGTGTTGTGCTCAGAGGCCAGACAGTGATAAAAGGCCCTGCTCCCAGGACCCCTGACTAACCCAGCTGTGACAAATAGTTTCCCTCGTACTCCTCTCATCATTGCTCTCAACCCTGGGCGTGAATTTCTTTGGCAAACAGCTCGATTGGATGGGCAAATGTTTAGCCAGCTTCGAAAGAGTGTTTGGTCGGAATATTTTTAAGCAAATGTTTGCACAGTTGTTTCGACTGTCTGTTTTAACTTTCTTTTGCAAGATTTTTTTCTGTCATTTGGATGAGCTTCTCACCTGATTTGTTTTTCCAGAGAGAGAAGAGGTTTGCAGATATTTAGATTATATGTAAATCAAAGTTCAGTCTATCTTAAAGTCTTCATCACCGCATGTTTCCGAAATACAGTCGTAGCTCAATTGCCCATAGTAATTAACTGTTTATAATGTATGTATGTACAGTATGTGTGTGTATATATATATATATATGTGTATGTTTTGAATATATTCTACTTAATTATGTAAGCAATAAGGTACTCGAGGCTGTACTGTATCGTGAATAAGTCACAGCTGAAGGGCGTTGTTAGGCACGACGCAAAGCAGAGTGCCTACAACCCCTTCAGCCGTGACTTATTCACGATACAGTACAGCCTCGAGTACCTTATTGCTTACATAATTAAGTAGAATATATTCAAAATATACACATAAATAAATAAATATATATATATATATATATATATATACACACACACACACATAAATACATGTATATATAGTACCTTATTGCTTTTATAAAACGGTTACCACACAATACAAATATTAAAGCCAAAAATATGTATTAATGCAACTTTCATGAAGTAAACTTTAACTAAAAGCCTTCCTTCCGCCGGAAAAAAAATAGTTCCTGACCGTGAACAGCAACAGAAGTTACATATAACACCATTAGATGGCGGCAAAGACTGTCTTTATGAGTGAGTCAGTCAGTTGTGAGGACTTTTACATTGAAAAGACTGAACAAGATGCAACTGACATGCTTTGACTAGCGCTGTCAGTCACGGGCAAACCCTTTAACTGTTAAAAGGACAAGATAATACATCGGACATTTAAACAGATTTTTAATTATGAACATTGGACTGACCTGAAGGAAAATGCTAAATCTGAATACAGGTAACTCGCTCACTCGATCTCTTTCTCACAATACTCTTCTACATAATACAGTAGGCTTCAATGAACAATATCAATTGAGAACATACAGTTTACGTTGCTAAGAGTGGTTGCTAAGGCTGTTGTGTAGTTCAACCGTTGGGTGAAGTGGTCATAGCTGTGTTTTGTTGTGAATAAAACACAACTATGGACCAATCAGAATCAAGGACAGGAACTAACCGTTTTATGAAATATTTTAGATTTCAGTGATATATATACTTTATATACTCAATGAAATCTGAAATATTATAATTAAATGGTATCTATACATTTCAAAAGATACATAGATTTCATATATATGTACACACACACGCAGAAACATTCGCAGACGGAAGCATTTCACATATCTTCCACTGGCAAGGTTGTTTGTGCTACAACCTTCAAATAATTTACAGCTGGTGAAACGCGCACTGTTAGCCACAGAAGTGTCTTTAAATCTTTGCTTTCAAAGTCAAACGTCAGATAAAGCACAGAGAAATAATGTTTATTTTCCACTCTGTGTCCACTCCTTGCCATAGACCATGTCAGCAGGATAATAGAAGTTCTCCGCTTTGGCCTAGACTGCAGTGTTTTTAGGTGCCATAAAATATGCTCTGAATGTTCAAAAATATTACCAGAATCACATTTTAGCTTAAGTGCAACTGCAGCATTTGATAAAGGTCTTACAGAGCATTACTAGAGATTGAGAACGGTTGCATAGTGCTATCTGGCATTTTGGTAAGTTCGATTGCATGCATATCATGATAAGTGTTGTAGGTCACTTTAGGGTGAGCGAGGCATCTGCTTTACCCAAAATGGCCCTGGTGGAATATCTGAGATTTGCTTAGAGATCACTTGTTTCTGTGTCTCTTTGTAATGAGCTGTGAAGAGCAGGATTCAGAATCCTGGACGTCCCACAAATTTTCCCATAAAACCATCTTTTGTCCCTCCGTGTTTATTTGATTACGTTTTTCACAATGGCGTCTCTGAAAATATGCGAGATGTTATGTTACACCCTATTGATTACCTGTGTTAATTAAAATTTTAATTAAAGTTTTTTATGGTGTGCATTTGCGCTTGTGATAATAGTACAAGAAAAGAGCACAGGGTCTATAAATTGAGGCTTTATTTGCGAGCAGCAGCCATCAACAAATACAACAGTGTACATAAAATTTTACTAACATTGATTCTGAAAATATTAATGTTACTTTAACATCTGAGATGTATTATTCAATTTAAAACTACAAAGCATAAAATCCAGGAGCTATAAGTCAGTTAATGAAGAGGAAAAGTCCATTACGAACCTATCAAAATCTGGATCATCTGATTCACATAAGTGCCTTGGATTATAACCAGAATCATTTACCTCTGCTGCTAGAGGCTCTTTACAGTAATACACACTCGGCAGTGAACCTCGCAAGTTATGGGATGGATGGCTAGTTAGACAGATGAATGGAGGCGTGCAGTCTTTGATTAAATGTATTGTCATTTCACATCCATTTCCATAATATCATATTCTGCCTTATGAAAAGAAAAGCAGCCCGGGTGAGAGCGAGGCTACAGGTTTGTCACAATAATGAGAATGTCTTAGCGTGGCGTCCTTTTAAAATGTATTTGTTTACATGCTGCTAATTTATTTTAGCTTAATCGCTTGATGTATTAAAAACCACTTGCATCTAATTTCCAAGATAAACAATTTCCTTAGCACCACTGACGTTAAGAGAAACAGTGAACGAATGAGCGAGAAGGTCTCTTCCGCTAAGACTCAGCAAGTTAGTAAACCATGAGAGTTCAAACAGCTTTAATGAAAGTAGATTGATGTGAGGCTGGAAGGTATGCTAGAGGCTTTCTGGACCTTCTCCTCCTCCTCCACGGTCCCCCCATGGCCTCCTCTCTCAGTACCGGGCATAAAAAAGAACAGTTGGGACTAATGTGTCTCTTTTGGGATGACACCATGGGGACATCATTCTCCTGCAATGGCCAGCCGGCCCACTGGGGACTCAGTAATGTGTACACCATTGTTAGGCCAGCAATGATGCCTCTGCATGTTGTTTTAAGGGTTTAAACCTTCCCAAAGAGCCCATTGTCTGAGGATCCTACCCTCAGCTGTCTCCTGCCCTGGGGTATGGCTGGACAAGATGGATTGTTTTAAAGCTCGAGGCATTATGGCGTTGATGGACTTATAAGTCAATTATGTCCTAATGGAAAGATATTCGAGAATGGAAACTTTCAGAAATGTATAAATTGTATGTTTTCACTTATTTAAATGGTGTCTTGTTTGTTGCATTCGGAAATGACTGCAGTATTTTTAGTTTTCCATCCCTCATAAAACTCTCCGAAGATGTGACATTGTAATGATGGGCCATAAGGACTTCAATCAGTGATTCAGCTCTTGGTTTGTGGTTTTTATGACCAGTCCCATATTCACAGTGCTCTGCGGTTCAAAAGGGCATGGCCCTTTCACCTCAAACACTGTGTCTCATACGTTCTTTAATCGAATAGCCATGTAAGACTTTACTTTCTTGTGCTTTGGGCATAATAGGGTCACTGTATTGATTTGATATCTATCATCATACTCTGTTTTTATCTCCTTGAATATGTCTCTGAGGAACTTTTAGCTTTGTTTATGGTTTTAGATTTTAGATTTATGTTTCATTTATCCCATCCTGTGATTTTGTTCCTGTAGGCTGGACCTGTTTTGAATAGTGTAAAGGTGTTTCTTGGTTCTAGATAAACATGGATTTGTTGTCCAGGCTTTGTCAAAGGTCAACCGCGAAGGGGTCCTTTGACAGCCATTACAAAACTTGCTACATCTCTAGCGTGTAGTGATTAGGGAATATCTATTATGAAACAGGTAAAAAATGATCACCGGAGCCTTTTCAAAAAGAGGTGATTCATAACAGGCTAAAAGGTCATGTCAAGTGGCATGTTAGTATTTCACTTTAACTTTGATTAAAGATTTTTGGAAAAGATGGGAAAAACGACTCAATAGCGGGGCAGCCCTCCCTCTTCTCTGGAGCGCCGGTTCTATATTTTCTGCAGAAATCGATAAGGTGGGAACTGAAGAAGCTATTGCTACTCAGTCAGGGCACATGGTTCTTTCATTCATCCTTCCCCTCTCAAAGTGTCAGGAGAGCCTCCCTAAGCATACTAATACAGATCAGACTTTATACGCTGCACAAGTTCAAGACATTTCACCCATGGTGTGTTTTATATTTCATAGTATTCTAGAGATTGGAGTCCCTTTTTTTTAGTTTAGGGACACCTTTTTTAGCTTAATTTTTTGAATATAGTTTGATTGATGGTACTGTGCATGTGAAACTTGTGAAAAAACAAAAATTCTGCCTTTTTTTCTCATTGAATATCCTATTTTACTATTTCACATTATGCAAACAGCAAGGCTGCATTTTTTTTTAAAAATTAAAACTACAGTAAAAACTGTAATTGTTAATTATTATTACATTTTTAATATTATTACAATTATTTTAATATATTTCAAAATGTTTATTCCTCAGTGTCACACAATTCTTCAGAAATCATTTTAATATGCTAATTTGGTAATTAGCATATAAATAAATAAATAAACATTTCTTATTGTTATCAGCGTTGAAAATAGGTGATAGTTAAATTTTGTTCCTTATTTTTTTGTGGAAACCGTGAGATAGATAGATAGATATATATACATATATATATAATTATTTATTCAGACACCTTGAACATTTCATTCATTAATACAGTTTATTCACTATAGTTTAAGAAAAATGGTAATAAAATATGACAAGATCTCAGAATTAAAGTTAAGAATTAAAAATTAATCTTAATTATGTCAGATAACACTTAAGCAAAACATGGTCAGGTCAAAGTGTCTGAATAATTTTTGGTTCCAAATTTTTTATCAATTTTACTGGTAGTCCACTGTATGAAGAATTTTTGTGTATAATATGTCACAGTTTAGTTTATTTTGCTATCCTCACTTACATAAATGAACTATAGTGTCCTGCACCCACTAGTAAAAATATATCAAAAATGTGTGTGTGTGACTGTATGTGTGTGTATATATATATATATATATATATATATATATATATATATATATATCCCAGGATTTTTTCCCAGGATTCTTTGATGAAGTTTAAAAAAAACAGCATTTATTTTGAAAAATGTTTTTGTAACATTATAAATGTCTTCACTGTCATTTTTGATCCATTTAACATGTCCTTGCTAAATAAATGTAAAAAATATCTTACTGGCTGCAAACTTTTGTTAACATTTATTTTTAACGTAACATTTTTAATGTATATTACTCTTTATAACATTATATTATATATTAGTTTAGTTGACAAAAATTCAAACTGTTAATAATGCATGTTTCAGTAATCATAGAAACTCTTACATGCTTTACACACATGTACATACATTTCATAAACTGGCACTATACATCCTATCCTTTTTCTATTATTGTCCTATGAGACCAATACAGTCTACAGAGACTCATGTCAGATGAATATGTATCACCATCAGTGAGCATGTAGCCCCGTTTGCTGCCTGATAGGTAGTAATATGAATGTAACTGTATGCAGGCTCAGGGGACTCCGGTCGCAAGCTGCAATTACTGGCGGCCTGGCGTAATGGGAAACAAATTTGCAGGAATATTGCCAACCATTCGTCTTTATTTACACACCCGATAATGAGGGCCTGTGTTAATCTGGCTCTGAGGATTCTCCGTGCGCTGAGTGCCGGACTGGCTTAAGAATTCCGTAGCCTGAGGGATAAATCAAGCCTTCACTCCTCCGGTCTCTCTCATATTGATCAGCTCCGGAGCTGGATGGATGTTTTTTACAACTCTGCCTCCTAATACTTGGAAAACTCAATTGTGAACAGAGGGACAAAGGGCTTTTTGTGTGTCCTGCCCCCTGAGAGTTATGACTAAAGATATAGAAATACTGTTTAACAGGGATTTGAATGTGCCTTTTTTGGGTAATATTTTTAGCTCATGGCTCACTTCTGTGTACAAAGACAGCCGCAGATTAGACTGCTCCGTGTTTTGAAATATGTGCTCATAAATTGACTATTCACACATGTTAGCTGTCAGAATATTGCCTTTCCTCGCTGTCTGCTGCATTGAAGTGCAATCATTCACCGAGCATGTTGATGAGGATATGAATATTATTATGTGTTCTATAATATAAGCATTATTTTATGTGGACGGAAGCCATTCTTCACACAACATCCATCAATATGAATATAGATATTTGTGCTTTGTTCTCCTGTTCTATGTGCAGATTTATTCAAATCAAAATAGTATATCTCAGTATATCTCTTTTTGGAACCTTGAGATTGAATTTCATTTTTTTATGGGCTACTTATTATTATTACTTTTGAATTTTGGCAGAAATTATCTAAAATATAAATTTGCAGTAAACACACTGTGAAAAATGTTTGTAAAAAAACTAATTGGTTTAATTGGTTAACAGTAATTTACCTTATCATATACAATGAAAGAGCAAGAACAAGCAATGAATTGGTGGATAATTTATGGTTAAAAACAGTAAAAGGACTTGTACGATGATCTCTGATTCATCATGTGACTTTCTTACCACTGATTTGGTTTGGTGGTTCTTCAAAATATTTTCTTTTGTGTTCTGCAGGAGAATTAAATGCATACAGATTTGGAACGACATAAGGGTAAGTAAACAATGAAAGAATTGTCATTTTTTTGAGTGAGCTATCCCTTTGAGAAGACTTTAAGTGCAGTCTCCTGCATGTTTCTCTCTAAATGAGATGTCCATAGCACAATACAGTCCCCCTACTGTCACACCGCATGTTTCCTCTCATGCCAATTAGACTCTGTGATATAGTCACAGCATATCCAAGACTGCCTCTGGAGTTACCGCCTGACTTTGCTTCCCTTCCCAGCATGCACTTACTCCTTACTGATATGGCAGTATTAGCTAGAGTGGGTGCTTTTTCATCAAAATGTGTGTATTTAATACTAAACTGGGGAAGAAATTGTATCTGCTGTTTGAATTTTGCGCGTTTTCACTTAGATTTCGCTTTTTGTTTTGCAGAAACAACAACAGTGTTATATTTATTTGTGAAAAGACTTATAATTAGTATTTGGAGGCATGTTTTTTACTCACACTATTATTAAAATTGTGTCATGTAAGTGCAATATTGCCAGATGAATCATTTTTATCTAGCCTACATGTTAAACAGCAATGCTGGCATTTGTCCTTTAAAGCTGGCATGAAACAGAAGCTACGATAGTCTTTTCTTCCCTATCGGCTACTTGAACAAGAAAAAATGTAAGGCGGGACTTAATTTTGTCCATCAAATATTGATTGGATTGAATCGCTGTGGTTTGCTATTGCTGTGATCTCATGTGAGTGACAGGTTGTCCCGCCCTCACGCCAGCAAAGACGTCATCAGAGAAGAGAAGAGAAGAGAGGGGAAGTTATTTTGATTAATGATTACGAAAAAAAAAATTATAATAATGTGCACAGATAAATCATTTATAGTAAATACTACAATAAAACCATAAAAATAAGAAGTCCCTTTTCACAGTCTGTGATGATGCATTTCCACAGTTATCAACATCTCAAATCTAGTATTTCATGTTTTCATTAAAAAAAATTAAGTATACATTTATACATTATACTTTGTGTTATATTACCTTCGCAGTTAATTACAAAAAAATGTATTAACTGCTGCGAGAGTGTTTCTAATACAACGGCCAAGGAAAGGCAAATTTCACATTATTCTCTCATGGCTTTAATCAATCTCTCAATATTTTCCCTCTTTTGGAGAGTAGTGGAAATGCTATCATGGATTTTTACTTTTGATATTGGAGCAAATGGGAATACAAAAATTATACTTGCTGTCATCTCCCATTTACTGAGAACCCCGGAAATGTGAAAATGGCCCATTGTCAACTTTGATTTAATGCTGACTTTAATTCTAAAAATCATATTGGTAGATAGTGGCCACCAGGGACAGTCTTGGTGCCCTTTCAAAAAACTACTTAGTAGTTTTTCATGTACATGCAAGATGTGATAGTCCAGAGCGTTTTGTTTAGCATGAAAGGGGGTTCAAATCCCAACCATGCATCACCACCAAGCTTTTTTTGTTGTGTGGAAAAAGCAACTTTGACATTTTGTTCAATCTGAATTTGATTTTGGAGCAACTTGACGTTGGGTGGATGATGACAAAATTTTAGTTTAAAGCAAATGATCCATGAAAAGTATAACTTCATTAGACTGAACAAATTTAGACATGTGAGCAGTTGGCAGTTGATTTCTACCACATTTCAGACAAACACCTTTTTTTTACCTGCAATAATTGTGTGACATGATTTTAAATATACAAATAAGTTTTTCGGAAGTTGTGTTTAAAATCTTGGCTAAAAAATCAGTTTGAACGGGTAAGAAGCTTCTGCAAATTTAAACCGAAACTAAAAATATGAATGCTCAACAAAACATAATATAGTTTTTACACAGAATTAGTTCATATACTGACTGGCCATCCATCCAGGGTGTTTCCCTGCCTATGGCCCGAGATGCTCCAGCATTCACAAGTGGATTAGAAGATGAATAATTCATATTGTAGACCGCTGACATTCAGTTGTACTTTTGGACTGAATCAATGATGTAATATCATCTTAAATTGAGTTAAAAATTTTTGGTATGTCACCTTTACATGATTTACTAAAAAAACACCATTGGTTGGCTTACTGCCCTCCATCTCACAGGCGCCCCTCTCTGGTTATCTCCCTGCATGATATCACATGACAGGGGAAAGAACAGTCACCTTGGAATACAAAAGGTAATAGTTGTTAATCACTTTAATGAGGCATGACAACATCACTGTCCATTTCTCACCCACAGCAAGGGAGCGTGATGGACCCAAACTAGATTAGTGATTAACTGTGTTTGTGGCACATTGTATTTAGTGCCACAAAGGTGCAGTGTCCCAGCGGCCTCTGCCTCCTGCTGGCCACGGATGCCCTGGAAGCTGGAGACGGGGCTGGGAATGAGGATGGTTAACGAAGGAAGAGAACAAGAGATG